>MPVS01000047.1:79445-132671 GCA_001931775.1 Fomitopsis pinicola
GCTTGCGCCTCGCGGAGCTCGCGCACGGCTTCCCGATGCGTGTCATCTACCATAATCGGACGCGCAATGCGAGCGCGCCGGACTGGTGCGAGTACTATGGCCCGGAGCGCCTCGACGAGTTGCTCGCTCAGGCGGACGTGCTGAGCGTGCACGTCCCGCTGAAGGACGAGACGGTGGGGTTTGTGGGCGAGACGATGATTAGAAAGCTGAAGCGCGGTGCGGTGCTTGTGAACACTGCCCGGGGAAAGGTCATGGACGAGGCGGCGATGATCAGGGCACTGGAGGACGGACATGTGCGTGCTCTTGTTTTTGTATTCAGTGATGAACGCCGACTACTTGCTCAGCTCGGTGCCGTCGGCCTGGATGTCTTCCCTGACGAGCCACAAGTGAACCCACGCTTGTTGGACTTCCCGAACGCGACCCTGCTTCCGCACATGGGCACGGAGACGTGCGACTCGCAGAAGAAGATGGAGATCCGTGCGCTCTCGAATCTACGCGATTTCTTGACAAAGGGGAAGGGCTTCGACATTATACCAGAATTCAAGTAGATGCCGAGCGAGGGTGAAGACACGTATGGTACTGTTGTAATAGAATCTGCACGTCGGTTGAACAGCATAATGTAAAAGCCGTAGTAGACATTTCGCGCTGCAGCTTGAATTAGAGAAGTGACGGACACAGGACTCACTTTGCCTGTGGGTACATCTATCTGTACATCAATAGGGGAGGAGTCTCAGTAGATGCAGAGCTGAGCCTGTAGAATGTGGAGAGCCAGCAGTTCTGATACATATGGCTGCGACGGCGGTTGCTCTCGAGATCGGTAGAATTTGTCGCGGGAAGAGGAGGCGCCCAACGCCTGCTTTACGCCCTCACCTTGAAGCTCTCGTACCAGACTTTGTTTCCCCTTGCTGTAACTGGAAACGGAGAAAGGGTTTTCCGGAATACTAGCCTAGGTGAGCTCGCATCCGTTCTGCTAGTGTTACCCAGACTCCGCGCAGCCACCAGTAGGTCGATAGCTCGGGTTATCTTCTCGACGGTACCTGTGTTGAAGTTGCCATTGGGTGGATCGCGGTGGCTCGAACTGAGATCTATGCAGACGAGACACAAATCACTCGCATCCACATGGCTATACGGCTACGTGGGTATGCGTGAAACAATGTGGTTTCCGGATCCTGCAGATCGAACCGCAGGACTGGATCGCATACGAACCCACGGTGAGTGGCACCGGAGTGACGCGTACGTAGCACACGCTATGGGCTCGTATGCGATCAGACACGCGTATATTCTCTGGCTGGTTCATCCTCTCTCGACGTCTGTTCGGCGGGCAGACCGCATGCCCGTGCTAGAGCATGAATCCCTGTGGACATACGCAAGGAGACTTCGTCGCAACTGGGCTTTGCCTGGAAGCGGCTATGGTACGTTATCTTGAACGGCGTTCTGCTCAGCCTCTCGTCTCCACTGTTTATGCAGAACGCGCAGGCATGTGAGCCGTGTCCCACGCACTTGATGTTATATTCAGCCATCATCGAACATATAACAGAATCGGCGACCGTTCCCTAAGCCCTGTAATCGACGTCATGTCTATATATGTTGAATCTGCTTCTCATTCCCCTCGTTTCAGGAAACTGAGTCACAGTGCACACGTCTCAACCTCGGCCGCACGCGTATAGACGCTCTTCGTCGCCGTACTTCTTCCACATGTCGCCTCTAGAAGAATTTCCAGTTGAACTGCTGCTGCAAATCATCGGATACCTCCCGCTTCAGGTGCTGCACCGGCTTGCCCGTACGGCAAGGTTCTTCAAGCGCATCATCAACGAGAACGAGGCTCTTGTATATCGTCAAGCTGCCACACTGCATGGGTATGTGAACAACGTCGCCAGCATCGATCCACCGGATGCAAATTCGAAGAACTACATCTACCCGTTCACAAACGCGACATCGTGGAAGCAGTACTGTGCGTGGCCGACGATTAAGCACCGGTGACTTCCACTCAACTGATACAACAGGTCAGCTCTGCTTGGAGCTTGACCGCAACTGGGCCGGTCAAGGGACAGCTATTCCCAGAATTTATAGCTCAGGGCGCCCCGATGTTCATCGAATCAAAGTGGATGAAGAGCGAGGACTACTTCTCACTTCTCATGTGGAAGGACGCATTGTTGTAACGTGCCTTGAGTCTGGCACAGTATTGTGGGCACTCCCTCGTGTAAATTCCACCTTGAATGTTCACAGAACCAAACTGATATCTCATCTAGAACTATGTGCGGACGCACGCACACCTCGAATACGAGAACGGTTTCCTCATCTTTGATCGCTTTGATAGTGGCAAGGAAGTCTGGCGTCTTAGTACCGACTTCGACTCTTCCCAGACCCCTGTACATGCGCCCCCCGACAACCGTCAGCGCATCGCCTCTTCCCTCGCCGACGCGCATTACCCGGCCAGTCGTGCACGCTTCAAACCCTGGTGCCTCATAAATACCGTACAGCCGACATTTGCGTACCGTTTCTCGTACCCAACCCTCGTTGTCATGTCCGTGGACACGGCGTACCTCTGGGATATCACCTCTGCGACACTCGTGCAGACCATCTACGACGTGATGGAGCCGTTCCCGAACCACGACCACGACCACGCAGATCGTATGGACATATCCTACGTTGACGTCAGTGCGCGGCACCTTTTCATCTGTGGGACGCAGGAGCTCCGAGTTTTCAACCGCTCAGATGGGTCTGTCGCGCTTTGCATCTGCTCGCAACCCACTTTCGCAAATGCACGCGTCTTGCTTGCGCATGACCGGCGAGACGCGCCAGACGTCGTGGTCCCGATCAGGGCGCAGATCCTTGCAGCAGCTAGACCGACCAATCTGCCCCTTCCGTCCTTCATTGCGGGTATGATCGCCTACGCCTCCTTGATATCTCGTATCTCTGACTACCCTTTCTTACTAGCCCACGTCTCACGGTGTGGCCGGCACCTCGTAGCACTGCTGGCGGACAATCGACTACTCTTGATTGAGGATTTTGAACGTGTCGCGAGAGGAGACGTTTCGCTCGCAGATGCTGCGCTTGAATTGAACATCACACTCTCTGATGAGAACATGATGTCTTTCGGTGTATACCTGGCCTACGAGTTCGGCCGTGTAAGCGTCATCACGGTGCGCTGTCTTCCGTGTTTATGCACGGCTTCTTGCTCACCTCGTATCCACAGACCTCCGGTGTATACATATTCGTACTGGATGCAACAGCCCATATGCTCACGGACCCGGACGTCCCGCCGTCGCGCAACAGCTTATCCCTGGGGCTCATCCGTGCGTCGTATGCGGCGCCCAGTGTGCCCGCCTTTCTATCAACAACTTCCTTCCCGCACCTTGCCGGCGCATACATTCCGCGCTTACACAACCGCCATGTCCTTGGCCTCCTCAGCTGCTTGCAGATGTCTGCGACGCGGCTCTACCTCACATGGGACCATCACCGTGCAGACATCCTTGAGCGCCTCCCCGAGGGCCACCCGCCACAGGGCCCTTTGGTGGGCAGGCGGATGGAGGCGAGCGACGGGTGGAAATTTGACATTGAGACGGATAACATGGATATTTACGATGAGCTGCTTGAGGACGAAGATGCCCTTCCTCCTGAACCAGTGATGGTGCTGCATGCAGGTGAGGTGTCCCTAGCCAGTGAAATGGGTTGTCACTGACAACTTCTCCCCTTACAGAATTTGGTGCTGTGGTGCTGTGCATAGATTTCAGGCCACCTTGGCCAGTGTCACGTATGTTGCTGTAGACAGAGACTTTCCAGGGGAAAGTATGGTACATAGATGTCTTCTCTTTTGTCCTCAAGTTCCTATTGTCTGATTGTTCCCACAATAAAGGTTAGATAAAGGCTGCCTGCTTCCCAATTGTGCAGACACATCTTAAACCTGTACCACCACCATCTCTCTGCTCGGGACATGGTTACTAGAGCTAAATACAATCTGCTTTACTCTGACCAGCTGCTTCCTAGCCATCTGGGCAAGTATCTGACTGACCAAGAAGGTCAAAGAACCCAAACTAACTAGTCGAGAGGACTAGTATTACCTCATAGGAAAGTTAATAGCCAAGAAGACTACTGTCTTAACAAATCACACAGTTTAATAAAAATACAAGTCAACCCATCAAGGTTTGTGAGCATGCAGTGCTTGTGCTTGTGCAATGTATGCTGGTGCCTATGCATCCCTTACACCAAGACTATCAACAGAAAGTCAAGTCATATTTCTGTTATAGTACACCACAAGTGCATGCAAATCAACTGAATACTTCTGTCATGTACCATGCCACAAGTTCCCTTCTGGACTGGTTCCAGACTGTGGACTTCCAGACATTTCCTTCCAACCTTGTTTCTGTTATTGTGTTTACTTTAGCCTTGCTTATTGTTATGGTCTCCACTGCTACACAGCTTCAGTCCAGTATCTGGTTACTCTCCATCTCTGGACTCCAGACTTATTCTCTTTGTCTCCTTAGTTACACTTGTATTGTTAACCATGGACAATTAGCTTAGTAATATTCATTGTGGACTCAAAATGTAGCTATACTTCAGTTTGGATATCTCATTACTCATACTTGGTATCTTCCCCCCTGTACTCTCTGTCTCCTGGAATACTATTCTCCTGTACTCCAAACTCCTGGCCTGACCTCAATCTTCAAGTCTCCTAGTATTCTCTCTTCTTCTTACTCACTCTCAACTTCTCCTCCATTTTCCTCCAGCTCTCTTCTGACTCTCTTCTGACCCATTCCAACTTTGTCCCAAATTGAGGACCAACCAATAGTCTCAGTCAAGGCATTGGAAAAATCTCACCAGTCCTCACTGACAGCCCTCCAGACTCATTCTGGACTTTACTCCAGAACCTTGGAATGCAAGTCTGATCCAGACTATGGGCCCAACTCTAACAACCTTAAGAACAAAGGAGAGAAGTTTGTCCTTGCTCAGGATGTGGGCCATGACTGGCAATATCCCTGAGGTGTTTATGAGTATATGCACTGTGGATTTGTGGATTCCAGTATTTCAGATTATTCTGCACTACTCCAGACCATTCTGAGTTCACAAATCTGTACACTTCATCTTTTTGTTTTGCCTCATGTGGGTTGTCTCCACACTGAATTTACATTTCACTTGACAATACTTAGTTTCTATGTACTCAGTCTCCAAAATGTCCAGACTCTGGTCAGACAAGTAACCTCATAGTATTCAGACTGGGCCTGTAACATCATTTGTACCTCACATCACAATGTCACTGAGTCTTGTCCTTCTGTAAGTATACCCTGTTTTTATCTCCCAAGCTCCGTACTCTTGCTGTTCCATGTGATTTATGATCTTGTCAAAACTCCTCTTACCTACTCTTAGATTGTCCTACATCTTCCATTCTGGCTCTATCCTCATCAAGGAGCCTAGGATTTACTAGGTGCATTGCCAATTGCTTGGCCAAGTTCTCACCTTCAGTGTACCATTTCACACATCCCAGACCTCCATGTTTTGTACCCTTGAATTACAGCCCTCCACATTTTCAGACTTCCCTATCCTAGACTTTGCCTGCTTTCTCCAAAGTTGCTCCAGCACATGTTTCTCACAGTTTCTGAGTTTGTTACTGCTTAGTGTACCTCCACACCATTAGCAAAAGTTGAGTATCATTATTGAAAACACAGGAGTTGTTTCACAGAAGCTCCAGGAACACTGTGTATGAAAAGCACACATAGAGTCAAACTTGCAAATACTGCCACCACATTGTCAAATTTCAAGAGAGCAGCTCAACCAAGGTACTGGAGTCATTTGGTTCTGCAAATCTCTGCCACTTGACTCTGACTAGATTGCCTTCCACATTGTTCCCAGCATTGGGTTTCTGCCTTCATTGTGAGATATATTTATGTGCTGTTGCAAGCTCAAAATGAAGACAAAAAGTCACTGCAGGTAGTAATCTCAACATTGGGATTTAACCTGTTATGATTGACACAGTACTATATTTATTGTAGCCAGCTCATCTTATGCTATGCTACATACCAAGAGCTGACTAAGAGCCTACTGTGTCTTGTAAATGAATCATAATATCTTTCAGTATTTGCTGCATCAATGTTATCACAAATGATGATGAATTGTGGTAGAATAAATGTGGGAAACACCATTCCTCAAAGGCTATTGTTTTCCCAGATATCATACACTGTTGTGGCCATTCTAGAAGTAACACAAGCAGTGTGACTGGAGAAGTGGCTGAAAACAATGGAATCACTGCATTTGGTAATTGAAGTGTGGGCAGACTTGCATGCAAACACATCAATTTGCATACAAGTCCACCAACACTTAATGTGCGCTTAGTAAGTGATGTAATGCACAACTTCAAGCAGCACTATCATGGTCAGATAAGTGCAATAAAAGCTGAGAAAAATCTATTCAGCTTATATAATATGGATTTTGATGCACCACAACTGAGAATGTTCGCAATATCAGGGATGAAATTGTTGTAGGCCTCTTCATTGGGGGTAAAGCCCTTGCCTCTGTGTTCACACACAAACCCCCAATCATGAGAGTGCCATTGTCAATCCTTTGTGTCTATTGGCTGAAGGCACATAAAAATTGTACTCATATGGAACCATATACCCCTGAAAAAGTAACCTAACAGAAAGGAGCACAACAGCTAGCAGTACATTTCTTCTTGCCTTTTAACATATCAATGTCTCTTTCTGAGGAAACATTACAACATGTGTAGACTTTCTCTAGTTGATCTATGTCATATTGATACATTTTTAAAAGCCACAGTCTGATACATTTTTAAAAGCCACAGTCACACAAATATGGTCATATTATGAACACAAAATAAATCAATTGAATATTCAGTGGGACACAGAGCATATCATATATGTCCATGCATTACATGAACTTCATCTATTGCTAATCTACTCTAACACTGTACAATATAAATCTATGGAACTCAAATGACAGAAAATAGCTCAAGGATCTCAGCATGATTCAGAATTCATGCCAACCACTAGTAAACAACAATATAAAGTGAGGGAGGGGCCAAATGATAGACAATGCATGCAAGCATTGTGATAGAAACAGTGTACACATGGTACACATTCACATGTTGAGACATCTATGGCATGTAGGATAGCATATGAGCTATGAATGTACAAAACCCATCTGTCACTCTGACAAATTCCAGCACTGATAACTATAGGCACACTGAACAAAAGAAATCTCTGATATTGTTAGTCACTTCAAGGTGTATCAGCAATGATAACAAAGGATGTGCATATCAAGTCCCATCAACTCAATTTTGGTGCTATTTCTGTGAATTTATACAGCCCAAAACAAGTGTATCTAGCTGCAGTGTGAATATATTTCGTTTTTTGAGCGCATTTTTGCTGCTTTTGTGGTCACATGAGCTTTGACGTGGGGTCGCAGCAACACAGTGAGGGTATTGTTGCTGCATTGCTGCAACCACATGTCATTGCTCAATTTCCGCAAGCATGTGACCATTGGGTGAAAAAAAGGCTGAAAAATCACAATATATATTCTCAAAGACTCCTGTTTGGAAGAATTGATGGCTGTTTTGAGGTTTTACTATGATGTTCTAGATACTGAAAAGTTGAGGGTATATTGTTTGCATGATGGAGCTTCAGGAAGTAGGATTTACCATCTCTGGTAAGTTGTCACCTCCCTTTTGGGGGTAAGCTCACACTGTGGTGATTGTGAGTGTAGAAAGAGAGCATGAATGATGAAGATATTCAGATATGAGAACATCACCATATAAAATCATAAGATGTGAAACTTGAGTCACATAATGACAGCTGTCTAGACAGAGATCAGCTATTCCCTGCCTCATCCATTGCTTCCAGGGTGCAAGTGTGGTACATATAGACTCTGCGGATCACGTAGATTCTATTTCCACTTGAATCAGCCACTTTGAGTTTTCATAGGCACTTGTTGAGCTATCAGATACATATACAATGTAGGGGGTGTTTACTTACTGGTTCTTGCCATAGGGCCCACTGTAGTCAGCAACTGCAGCAAGAGCACCCAAGCAGCCACAGAGCACCTGCACAAAGTCACCAGTTGCCATATTGTGTGCCCTGATAAGCCATGGAGCCTCACCCCACTAATTGAGTGAACCACTGTCTTTGGTTGGCAGTGTTGATGCAAGTCTGTTTGAATTTTGCAACTCCGCTGAAGTGCCAATACAAACTGTTACTTATGTCAGGTTTGCTGAGTACAAAAAATTCATACGAGGGGTGGGAACAACCATACAGTTTTATTCACTGTTTGTCACTAGGTCCTCAAGAGTTGACCAATCAAGATCTCACAATCAAAGCCATCATCACCCAGCAAAGAGACACTCCTGTGCTTGCTGCTCTGGAAATGGTAGCCTGTAGACATAAAGCTTGTTGGGTTTGTCTCCAGGTTGGAAGAGCACTTGACAATTAGTGAGGAAGAGCTTGTCAGGCTTACCAGAGTCAGTGAAAAAGAGACTGGCAGTCCCTTCAATGGTGTGGGCATCAGTGGGACAGATCAGGATGCCAACACTGGAAGTGAAAGGCTCTTGAATGTGATAAATGGGATTGCAGTTGAGGTGACATTCTTCATCTTGGCAGCAAGGATGGCCTCAAGTTTGGAATCTCTGCATGAACATCATGAAGAGCGAAGGCACAGTAGGCACTGGCCACCTCAAGACCATCAGCCATGGAGAGTGAGCCAGGGATAATTCCAACCCAGACAACAACAGGAGGGATGGGATCACTGATATAGTACTAACACAGCTGCCAAACACTATGAGATAGGCTGGTCCTGAGCGAGGACATGCTTCTCCCCTTTGTTCTTTGAAGTAATATCAGGTATCTGTGAGCACTGGTAGTTTACTATAATGTCTTGACTGTAGGTTTGTACTAACTCTTTGTTAGTATGGCCTGAAGAGATAACAGTCCTCTTGACTATTTGACTTGATGATGACTTAATACTGGTCTTCTTGACTAGTTGACTTGATAATATAATAGTCCTCTTGACTATGTAATTTCTCATGAACTTGATAAGACAATAATTGAGTATGCCTAGTTATCAAATGGAATTGTAATCCCTTACATATTGGACAGCATTGCAAACCTCAATCAGGAAGGTGCTTTGCCAAATGTTACCAGAGTTCTTCTGATCATCTATAATGTCACTTATGATCGGACTGACAGATACATCAAGGAATCGATGTAAGGATTGTTTTGTGGAACACAGAGCTCCATGTTCTGGCCACCAATGGTTCACAGAACTTCCAGTATCTCTGTGTGTAAAGAGTGGACATTGCTTTTCAGTACTGGCACAACATTTGCAAGTCTCAATGAGAGCAGCTTGACTGACACATTGGACTCATCATATACTCCCAAGTCTCTTGCATTTGACTTCATGCACATTGCATCCCACATTTTTCTGTGCTCTTAGTTTCTGCCTACATGTTGAGATATATTTATTTGCAAGTCACATCATCTCTACTCTAAATAGCTCACTGTTATCGAACCTATTGAAGTCCTAAATGACTATCAAGATGGACAAATATTATATTGAGTGAACCACATCCATCTCAATGTCATTTTTATCATGGGAGCATCAGAATCCCCAAAGTCAAACTGGGACATTGTAACCCACCAAAGCCAGCACAATACAAGAGGTTATGTTTGGTACAGTCTATATAGCTGCACTAGACAAGTCAGGCACTGGATGCACTTTTCTAATGCATGCACTGGGGGTTGCAAAAGAAGATAAAAGCATTCATTATTCCACATCAACAAAACACAGTGCTACTATGAAAGGGTGCCATAAGGGAATTGATCATTCACAGTATCCACAAACCACCCAGCTGGCTTGTCATGAGCAGGAGAAAAGAGCACATGAGAGACTCTTCCTCCACAATTACTGGCCTCCACCATGTCATCAGGCATGAAGGCATGGCTAGCACTGGCAGGAAGCCAAGGTTCAATCCCATGGTAGATAGACCCAGCAAAGCAGATGAGAACATCCCCAGGTCTGTAGGCTGTAGCTATGGAGATGTCATTGATATGCCAATCCTGGCATGATGAATATTACTACATTCCTGAGCTTTGCATCCAGATCTATGAGGATTGCATTCCCCCAGTGTAATAGCCTACATTGAGAATGCAGGCTGGTCCTGCATCTAGGCCATCCTTATGGGCACCTATTTGTAGCTTCCACAACACAGCCCTTCCTAGCCATGGACCTGGATCCATACTCCAGCATCAAAGGCCTTTTGGTAGTGCTCATACTGTTCATGAAAGGAGACCCTGATAATGAGAGCAAGCTCCCAGGAGCTTGGGCTATTCAAATAATTGAATATGAGGCCCAGCTTCTACTGTTAGGGCCCTGGAAACGAGCCTACAGGAGGCAGAGTTAGGTACCATAGCCTTTGGACGTGAGATACACACTTTCCCATACTGTAGCCAGAGTGCCTAGACCAATTATGTAAGCTTACCATACTGCTCTGCACAAGCCCTAGAGAATACAATCATCTTAACACACTCAATCTCCAGGCTCAGTTTCTCTTTCTGTCAGTCTCGCTTCTCTCCCTTCATCCTCTGTCTACACGCCTCCTGTGGGAATGTACGAGACTTATAAGTACCGCACTTTGAAGCTTGCCTCGACTGCAGGCCACTCCTCTGCCGTTGACTCTCCTCGGACAACCAATGACCCATCACCCCTTCTGGTTAGAGGGTCCACCCTCTGACTGCTCCTCAAGCAGGACTGACCTTTCCTGCTCCACACTTCCTCACCCTGAAAGAGGCCCACCTCTCTTGGGGCTCACCCTCTCCGTCCTCTCAACACTCTGCCCAGCAGTGACGAGCTCTTTCGAGGACAGTTGTCCTCACATCTCCACCACAGGTTTTGTCATCTTGAAGTAATGCTTGAGGTGGATAGCTTCCTCACAAGGTAGAGTTAGGTCTGCTGAAGGGATCAAGTTGCCCTAATAACAATTGATGATCTTACCATTCTTTGAACCTGGGATAAGCTGCAAATTAGGTGCCCATCTCTCTGGTGGTATGTGGGGTAATGTTTAGATGTCAGAAACTGGGTGGAAACTAGAACAGTCTTGACATATGCATCCTGTAGTTTTGATTCATATATGCAACATGTTATAAGAGAAAGGAACTTACTGGCAAGCCAATGTATTTGATATCTTTCTCCTGCATACTCATCATCTCTGTCCATATATTGGGAGTGAAGGGGCTAGAAGGACTATTGAGTAATTCCATGCAAGAGAATAGCTAGTGACCCACCTGAGGCTTATTGTCAGCAGCCTTGTTGATCTTCTAAAACATTTGCGAGTAAACAATAGAATACATATGCAGTGTTCACATACTTTATGAAAAGTCAAGTGAACTGCCAAGGTCTTGCCAGCTTCATCCTGCCAGTGGCCTGAGAAACATTGTGCAGAGACAGTAGGCTCAATGAGGTCAACCATCCATCTTCCACATTGCAGCTTCTTTCCCACTGTCATTGAAAGGCCTCTGAGTTAAAGCCTCCAAAGTAGTGGGGACTGTGAAGATGGGCATAGTGTCAAAGGCTTTCCTCTAGTAGTAAAGGCTGTTCTTGTCTGTTTTTTTTTGCTTTGATGCATCAGACCTGTTGATATACCCTGTCATCAAATTATCTGGGGCAACAGCATACAATACTGACCTGAAACAATGAACAACTCCAATCTGCAACTTTTGAGTTTCCACCACTGGTTGCATGGGTGGCTTGGACTTTGTCACAGATACCTTTGAATCATGGGATAACTGCCGGATCATGCTTAGCACTCTGAATTTCTGTGGAATTTCTGTGGAACAGAGGGAAACACAGTGTACAGAGGACTTACGAGTCACTTTTCTTGTCTCTGGGATAAGGTGCCATCATATTGATTTGCTCAGAGGGGAGACTGGTGAGTGCCCCATAGGGAAAGAGCAGGGAGGAATGATACATTGAACTGCATATCCAGCTCAGTTACAATCCCTGAGGTACAAAGATATCATTCTTATGATGGGCAGGAATGAAATGCCTTAGCCCAATGTGGTAGGTTCTTCCCACACTTCACGTGACTTCTTGCCACTCAGCATAAGGAACAGTTTGTATTGGCACTTCAGCGCAATGTGAAATTCCAAACTCCCAGACAACACAACTTGCATCAACACTGCCAAACAAATCCAGTGGTTAAGTGCTCAAGTAGTAGGCTGAGGCTCCATGAAAGGGCTTAGCATGGAGTCCAATATGGCAACTGGTGACTTGTGTGCAGGCACTCTGTGGCTGCTTGGGCACTCTTGCTGAAGTCACTGACTACAGTGTGTCCTACAGCAAGAACTAGTAAGTAAACACCCCCTACATGATATATTCATCTGATAGCCCTTGTTACAGAGAGTATAGTGGGACTTGTTGAGCATTGAAACTGGCTAGTTAAGCCAGAAAAGGAGAAATAAAAAAAATCAACAAGTGCCTATGAAAACTCAAAGTGGCTGATTTGAGTGAAAATAGAATCTACATGATCTGCAGACTCTGTATGTACCACACACACACCCTGGCAGCAATGGATGAGGCAGGGAATAGCTGATCTCTGTTAGACCATGCTATAACAAAGTCTACATTTTGCAAAGTATGTCCAGTGTATGTGAGTCAGGTTTCACATCATATGAATGACTATGACAATTCAATCTGCTCATATCCAAATATTTCCATGATTTATACTTACACTCTACAATCACAATAGCCACAGAGTGATGTTACCCCAAAAAGGGAAGTAATGACTTACAAAAATGGAAAATTGTGCTTGCTGAAGCAAGCAACATTTCCCCAAGATTCCACCATCTAGAACATCATAGTAATACTTCAAAACAGCTAACAAAATTTCCAAACAGGAGTCTTTGAGAATGGAGAATGATGCAATTTTAAGCCTTTTTTCAGCCAATGGTCACATGCTTGCAGAAAACACATTGAGTGATGATATGGGGTTGCTGTGTTGCTGCAACCCCACATCATAGCTCATGTGACCACAAAAGCAGTAGAACTATATTCACACTGCAGCTAGATACCCTTCTCTTTGGGCTGTATGAATTTGCAAAAGTAGTGCAAAAATAGGGTTCATGGAACTTGATATTTTCTGAGATTTTCCATCATCACATCCTTTGTTATCAGTCCTACTAAACTATGAGATGACTAACAACACCACAGATTTCTTATGTTGAGTGTGCCTATAGTTGTCAGAGTGAGAGATGAATTTGGTACATTCATAGCTCATATACTACCCTATATGCCATGCATGTCTCAACATGTGAATGTGTACCATGTGTACCCTGTTTCTGTCATAATGCTTGCATGATATGAGCAGTAGGATGCTTGACATGGTTAATATGTCATTATACTAGCTGAGGGGATGCTCAACATGGTTGATTTGGCATCATACTAGATGAGTGGATGCATGGTCAATCTGGTATTATACTAGCTGAGGGTATCTTCAACATGGTTAATCTGACCTGATACTGGCTGAGGGTTTGGTCAACATTGCTGATCTCACATTATATTGGTGATATGAATATGATACATGATCATTATCCCTGTTGAGCACACAATTTAACAGTGGTTGAGACCCCGGACTATGAGTCACTAGATCTGGATTAGCACTGAATGATCCTCATAAAAAGTAATGGTTTTGATTGTGATTTAAGTACACTAGTGAACTAATTTAAATCCACTTCAAGTGATAAAGATGCACTGTGTCAGCAACAAAAAACACCCCAGGCCACCAGCAAGAGGGCCCTGATTGAAGTGGTGCATCCACCAGGCTGCAACAGCTGAGAGAAAAGAGTCAAGAAGTGTGGAAAGCGAGCAAATGTGAAGAAAGGAGTGGAGGTAGTAGCCTTGTCAACACTTCAGTGGAGTGAACTTGGCCTCACTACAGCTTGGGCACATGCGAGTACTTGTCACAGTCCACTCCACAGCAACAACCAAATACATTCAAGCAGCTCACACTCTGATGGCTTGTAGGCAGGTCCAAAAGTGAGGGAATTGATATAAGTGATATACATATCTGTAGAAGCTTTCAGTGTGCAGACACAGCAACAATAACATGTCTGACAGCTGGCACAGCCCTGAACTCTTGCACTTTGATTACCAAGCACTTATATTATGCTTACAGATCAATACAAGACATGAGATGCTTATAATCAGTGTACCCAATCATCATTCTGAAGGGATTTCCCTGATGATGGTCCAGCATCTAGAGTGGTCTTGGTCCTGATGCAGCTAGTACAATTGCGCAACTGTGCACGGTTGCCATATCAGGGTGAAGAGATCACAATATGTAACTTGAAGCCCTCCTAGAGGCCAGTAGTATGGCCTCCAGGAGCACACACCATCATTGTTCAAGGAGAGGGTGACTGCAATAGAGTAGGTGGCAGGTATGTGAACAGAAGCAGCCATCTAAGATTCCAAAGGCAAAAGTGCCTAGAAGTGCCCAGGTGAAGCCCACAGCTGGACAGATGTATCCTGGGCTTGTTGTGCAGGGATTCAAGGCAACATGCCAGCAAGGTAACTCAGCTGGCAGACAATCACTCCTTGACCTCGTAGCACCATCATCTCCGTTAGGCGCCCGCTTATCGGAGCCCATCTACCTACCCACCCCCTCCTAATTCACCCTCGTTTCCTCGTGTCAAGGCCGTCCAACTCGGCCCCCACATTCCTTAGTGTCGCCTAACTCGACCATCGCTTTACGAACATCAACAAACCAGCGCAACTCACTGATCGCCCATCGAGTGTCATAGATCACACATCATTGACTCCGATGTCCCACTTGAGGCTCCCGGCCTCACATCCCACTCCTCTCTCCAATCTTCTTTCTATCCTACAAAGGACCTGGACAATTGTACCAACCGCAAGCTACAAGGGGCACAGCATGTCCTGGGGTAAGAAACCTCTCTGCCGAGCACGAATAGTACCGCGGGCGCTTTAAACGCAGCGTCGGCAGCCTGGTACGGCCTGTGGGGCTCAAGGCGCCCTAGCCCTGGTCCAGTTGTCAGGGAGACTCCACCGAGTCCCGGCAGCACCGTTATCCATCACAATCCCCTTCGCTCAGTAATGTGCCCTAGCCCCCGCCCACTCTCCCGGGAGACTCCATTGAGTCCAGGATGCTTTACTGCGGGACCCTAAGCTCCGGGGTGCCTGCGGCCCCTGGGATAAAGTTGTATTCTGAGGTACGGGGTGGCGAGAAGAAAACCAAGGAGAGACGAGGCGGAGGCGTCGCATTGGAGGAGAGGCTAGGCAAGAGGCTAATACTACTCACCGCACCGCGGAGGAGCTCTGGCCGCCGAGGGTCCGGAATGTAGACATGGGGAACCTAATGCGAGTGACACCGACAATCGCACCCAGTCGGGAGGCGCTTCGGCGCCGCCCATAGGCTTGCCCCCTGCGCGCCAAATCGGTAAGGAGAAATAACAGATGATGAAGACAAGTGCCAGAAGTGGCCCGAAGGATACGACGGAGAGACATGCGAAGTTATGTACCCACTTTCCCCTCACACTCGCTGTTCCGACACGGCATAAGCCCCTCACCCCAATGTCCCCGAGGGGGGCCTCCAGTAGAAGACAAGGACAACAGGTCACTGTGGTCACGACGGGCGAGGCCGGTCCTGGGGGGAGTTGCACCTGCTGCGCCTTGATGTGTTTGGTGGCTCGCCTTGGGCTCGGACTTTCCCTTAGCTTATGGTCGCAGAGTTCCTTACCTACTTTTTGTGTACGATGCCTTACGATTCGCCCCAGGGTTGCAAGAGGGCAACACGGGCTCCACTTCTAGCAGGTAGCTGCAAGGCGTACTAGGGTCCTATGACTGATTTTTGCCGGTAGTTATGGTGCCTGCATGTATCGTAGATACGGGCCCTAAACATGTGGAATACAAAAAAAAACTCAGCTGGCAGAGGGCCCAGAACATACCAGAAGGGTAAGTGTCAAAATAACCATCATAGACAACATTGTGACATTATAAGGTATGGCAAGATGGCCGAGCGGTCTAAGGCGCTGGAATCAGGTTTCAATTAGTGTATCCAGTCCGAAAGGGCGTGGGTTCGAATCCCACTCTTGTCATTACTTTTCCTTCTACGTTTTGACTCCGAATTCGAAGTGCCGCTGCACGGTGCACCGATCAGTCTCGACCCTCCCACCAGCTACGAGCTTTTTCTCATCCTCATATTACATCTTCAATTCACCAAACGCGGCTCTGTGGGTCGAGCTGCTCATATGCACACTAACGGCAATGGGCATCCACGGCCTCACAACGTATTTACGCGAGAGTAGGACGGCTCTTGTTCGTACGACGACCTTTCCTCTTCACCAAGCCGCGGGGCCCACAACAATAGTAGTCGATGGTTGGTCGTGAGTTTCTACTTCACTTCTGTGTCTACATGATCTCGACTTTGGGCTGCGCTTGAAGGTTCATATTCGAAATAGCGAGCTGGGGAGGCCTCCCATGGATCTACGGTGGGGAATATGGAGCATTCTCTCGTCTGATCACCGAGGTCGTTACGGCATGGAGGAGCGTCGGGTTGCGTGTCTGCTTCGTCTTTGACGGTGAGTCTCACGTCTCCACGCTCATCTCACTCACTCATACTCGTGCAGGGGCTTACCCGGCTCTCAAATTCCCCACATTGGTGTCTCGCGCAACCCAGACCGCCATCCAAGTCGGTCAATTGTTCTTCCGCACGTCCAGCGCTGCACGCTCGACATCCCGGTTCCTCCGCGAGAACTCTCTGCTCCCCCCTTTCTCGTTCGCTGCCTGTGTGGAGACCTTACGGAACCTCGCTGCATCGTCTACACCGAGGGAAGAAGATCCATGGCTCGAACTCCACTTCGCCGACGAGGAGGGCGATCCGTACGCCGTTGCTCTTGCCGCACGCCTTCATGCGTACGTTGTCGGCCGGGACTCGGATTTTGTCGTCCTGAACGCCGATGGCTACCAAGGATACATACCTCTCGACGAGATGCTCTGGGTTGCCGAGTCTGCCTTCTCGGAGACGGGCAGCCTGTTCAGCACTACGACAGAGGGAGAGGACGATGTTGACGCCAACGGATTCAAGACCGTACGCAAATCCAAATCTCGCAAACGCGAGCAGGAGGGTACACTCGTAGGGCGGGGGCTCATTCCTCCTTCAACCACGGACGATACCACGCTGTCACTCGTCTGCAACGTTTACACCCCCGCTGCGCTCGCTACCAAGCTACATATTCCCGTCTCACTCCTACCCCTGCTCGGCGCACTCGTCGGGAACGACTTCACGAGCGCGTCCTCCGACACCGCGCCCGCCGCGGCCCTGCGCAGTCGCAACCTGCAGTACATGTTCTTCGAGCGCCAGCTCACGCTCTCGCAGCGCATTACGCGCGTCGCAGACACGCTGCGCGAGCTGCTAGGCACGGAGCAGAAGCGCAAGCGTCGGAAGCAGATCGGAAGCGTCATGGAGCTCATCGACGCGGCGGTGCATGCGCTGTTGCTGCGCGCGCCCGATACGATGGCTTCGGGCGAGATGGAGGCCATCGTCGAGCGCATCGTCGAGGCGACGCTACAGTATGCCATCCCGCGGAGTGACGACTCGGCCGCGCCGACTGATGCGTGTGCGTTACATGGAAAGGACGCGTGCCGCCTCGTTGACTTTTTCTCGCGATTGGAGCGCGACGTGGCCACTAGGAATGAGCGAGATCGTCGCGACGAGGAGCCGTATCAGGCCGGGCCCAACGTTTATGCTCAAGTGCGCGACATGTACGTTGCCGCGTACCGCCGCGGGGACCTGTCTCCCCGTGCTCTGGACGTGCTGAACACCGGGACAGCCTGGGTACGCCTCGCGCTCGAGGATCCGGACAAGGAGAGCGTCTCGCGCAGCGTGACGCGGCCCATCCGGTTGTGGTGCTACGCCCTCCTCGATGCTGGTGTCGGGCTACCTGCGCCCTCGGAGAAGGAGCATCAAGAGGAAGAAGTAGACTCTGATGACGAGCTCATAGATGTGGTAGAAGAAGATTCGGACGAAGACTACTTGTCACCTCTGCGCACTGCGTTAGAGCGTCTCGACCATTCAGCGATACCTGGAGATGCTGCGTACGTTCCGCCGTCACTAGCACCACCACCACGACCGAAGGTCGTCACCGAGTACCTGCGGCGCAGTACACGGTTGGCGTCAGAAGAGGTGACTGTGCCGTTCATCGGTACCCTCTTAGAGGAGTTCGCTATGGATGCTCCAGGCCAGCACGCATCTCTGCCTATACAACTGTGGCCGGAGGAACTGCGACTTACTTTCCTCCTGAGGGCTCTCGGCTCGGACACGCCTCATGTACGTGCATTCCGCGGCTCACGCCTTGCAGTTATTCTCGCAATACGGTGGATTGTGATACGCATGCACGCCCGCGCAGAGGAGGGCCCGACCCTGAGGGAGAAACAGCTGGAGCGCTGGACGCTAGAGGAGGTCCAGGGTTTCCTCTCCGCGTTCTCGTGGTCTGCATCCTCGCGTGAGCCAAGTCCTTCCGAAGCCGATGCTGCCGATGCGGACGAGCCGATACCCATCGAGGAGCGCAATATCCAGCTCGTCACGCAGCTCGGCCTCGCGAGCGACGCCATCGAACAGTTCGCGCAGCTTCTCTTCCTGGGACGCCTCGTTCCCAACCCGATGATTCATTTCTCGGGTGTCCGTCTGCACCGCGCATTGACTTCCCAGAGTGGTGGTGGTACGCTAGGTGTGGCTGATGACTTGTTGAAAGCTTGCTTGGACGGCCTGGACGGCGCATTGATGACGAAGCCCACGAAGGCGAAGAAAAAACGCAAGGACCGCGTGGCCGCTGAGGCCGTCTCGTCGACTATCCCGCAGCAAAACCGACAGCGCCGGGGTCCAAACGCAGCTAGCAATATGTACGATGTGTTGGCAGCGATGAGTGCGTGAGTGTACTATACTATCGATGTAGCGATACCATTCTGGCGTTGGTAATGGACTCTTCTTGTACCTGTTTATTTCGTCGCTATGTCACGCAGCTGTATGTACGTGTCAAATGCGCCCATGTATTTCTCGAGCAATTTGATAGACATGTTTTTGTCAGCCTACATGCCTTATAGCTGGGTATCGATGATCCCCTTTGGGTCCAATGTGTCTATATGATATGCTTCGCCTGTGACAGCCTTTATAGGTCCTCCGACTCGTCTACGTTCAGAATCAACCCAACGAAGAACCGCACCATCCCAACCAATGCCTGCACTTCGCACGCTGCACAGTTCCAGACACACGTGAGCGATAAATACAAAGCCTCGCGCAGTCCACTGCATACCTTCATCTACCGCGTGTATGCGCCCATCTGCAGGTCCTTTGCGGGCATAGTAGTGGTTGTACCGAAAGATATGCGGGGTGATCTCCCAGTAGAACTGCGTATCTGCATGCCCTCTTGAGTCAGACAGCATCACCATCAGAGGGGGACGGGGACGAACCGGTGTTTCCTCCGAGCAAGCTCGGAACCACAACAACGTCGTACTCCTTGAGACTCAGATGACCAGCGGCAGGAGGACCCCCAGCAGCACGAATCGTCCCTGCAAGGACCCGCCACTGCGCGCTGTCCGTCGGAGACACGGGGGCGGGCTCGAGGGCAGTGCCCCAAGCGTCCGAGAGCCGGACATGCCCTGCGGACGAGTCAGAAGAGGCGTCCTCCGTGTTCCCGAAGGCGGAGAATGTCAGGCCCAACGATGCCGCGATGGGTCCGAGGACGGCGGAGGCGTGCTCCTTCAATGCGGTCACGGAGCTGTCCACCAAGCGACAAGTATCAGCGCACTAAGTTCTGCACAACGTGAAGCCACGGAGGACAGGACAAACCAAACCGACCTGTGCACTGCGATGCGGTGATTCACCACCGCGCCCGCCCGCTCGGGGAGCACGTTGCTCTTCATGCCGCCCCAGACCACGTCCACCGCCTGCGTCGTCCGCTCGCGCGCCGCGAGCGCCGGGTCCCCCGCGAAGAGNGGCACTGGGCGTGTGTGTACGCGGGGGAGGCGCGTGTGAGGCGGGAGGGCGGCGCGGCGGCTTCGTAGGCGACGAGGAGGGATGCTAGGAGGCCGATGGTCTGGGTTGGTGGTCAGGGGATGGGTCGTGATGACGGTTTCGTAAGGGGGGGCGTACGGTGTGTCGAGGAGGGACGCTGGAGTGCCCGCCTGGTGCGGAGACGTCGATGGCGAGGTCGAAATAGCCCTTCTCTGAGACGGCGGGACGCGCGAAGGGCACGCCATACGTATCCTCGATGGGATCTGGTGTCCATGAATGAGCACTAACGGGCTTGCCGGGGGGAAAGGGGTTATGCATACCGCCTTCGTCGACGAGCATGGCAAATCCGCTTTCGCCATAGGTTCGAAGTAAGTACTTTCCAATTTCAGAGGCGCCCTGTCGGTTACATAGAGTATGAGGGCCTGAGATACGCATATAGGGCATGTCGATAAGTGGGGGAAGATGAATACCTGAAGGCCGGCGGCTTCCTCATCAAAGCCAAATGCGAGTACCACAGTACGTTTGGGAGTGAAACTTCGTTCTATCAGAAGTTCCACGGCTGTCCTGAAATCCATGCGCTTCATCAGCCTCAGAGACCCATCCATCGCTAAGGTGAAGCGGCGTACAGGATGCTGATGAGACCATTCTTGTCATCCGCAGCCCCACGTCCCCACACACGCACACCTGCATGAGTGGTAAGCAATGGAACGGATAGTATTGAAACACAGTGAGAGTGAGGGCGCGCACCATCATAGTACCCCGAGTATGGAGGATTCGTCCAATTTGCTACGTTGCTTGGGTCGACGGGTACTACGTCTGAACAGTGACGTGAGTCAAATGAAGAATATATGCGGGTGTGTTGGTGGGACCTTGGTGAGCGGTGAGAAGCAGAGGTTTGAGCATGTCGTCGGTTCCCTTCCAAGCGTAGACTAGGCCATAAGCATTGACCTTGTTGAGCGAGAGTGTGGCATGGCTGAGTGATAGTTTGTTAACGGAGCCGCAATGCATGACATAGTTTACGCATACGTCAACGGAAATGCCTGCAGAAGAAACTGATGAAGCTGGGAGAAGACGTCCCAGCGCGGGTCCTCGCCAACAGGGGCCATAGCGTCGTACACCTCCGTCCTGTGCACCCGCGTGTGCCATGTAAGCATACTCTGCTCTTAGGGTGGAAGATTGCGCCCGAGACACGCACGGGATGCGAACAGCCCCGCCGAGCAGCTCAGCTGTTCTATCCGCGAAGCGTTGCGTGCTGAATTGTCTTTCCAGGGCTCCCCATAGCTTCCCGTGCAGCTTGGGTAGTAGCGGGGGCACTTGAGGGCATAGTTGAGGCAAATCGGGCCTCACAAAGGAGGTTGTTGTCCCGGCGTCCAGCCAGTCTCGCCAGCGCGATGATGCGATGAACACGTCGCTATAGAGACACAGGACTAGAGACAGTGCAAGCAGACAGACGAGAAGCTGCCGCATGTCCTCCGATGTTCGTCAGTTCGTCGCCTGCGATGACCACACCAGTCAGGGCGTGTGGTGGCTGTGGTGGCTGCTGGCCGAGACGTCCGAATGAGAGATAGACTTTGAGCTGCGTGTTGACAAGGTTTCGGACATACCTTCGGAGTGCAAACACAAAGCATGCGACCGCCCCTAACCCCAGTTGACTGTATACGGCACGATACACGGCTCTCTGGCATCATTGCGGTGCACGGGGAAATCGATGGAAGGGGTGGGCCTGCCTAGTGCGATGTATGACGTCAGCTGAGTATCTGCTCGCCACACCAGTCGGTGAGCAGAGTTGCCTTGCACTCACCCACCACGAACCGCGAGACACCGTCCGGCGAGAATGGCTCCCGTCAGACTCCTGCTCAAGGTCACAGACCTGAACGCCCTCCGCACCTCCACCCACCACATCCCCGCACACGAGCACATCCCGAACACCTCCCTCGCCCCGCATCCTCTCCTCATCTACCACACCGCCTTCGCCCGCGAGCCCATCCCCAACCCGTCGACCATCGAAGCGCATTTGCGCCGCATCGGCGCCGTCCACCCGCAATGGCGCTACACGATGTACAGCCAATCGCACTTCCACTCGACCACACACGAGCTCCTGGTTATCTTCCGCGGCGCCGCGCGCCTCCTCTTCGGCGGAGATGGTAACCCGGGTGCGGTGACATACGAGGCGAAGATGGGCGATGCCATCCTTGTACCTGCAGGCGTGGCGCACCGGCTTTTGGAAGACCTGAATGAAGGAGGCAAGTTTGAGATGATTGGGAGCTACCCCGCAGGGAAGAACTGGGATATGTGTTATGGGGACGGCCGGGAGGGGGAGGATGTGGAGGGCATCCAGGAGAAGATCAAGGCGCAGGAATGGTTCACGAAAGACCCGATATATGGCGACGTCGGACCGGCATTGCACATATGAACGAGTAGGGGGACGTGGAGGCAAAACTTTCATTGTCATTACTGCTTCGTGGTGACCATGATACAAGCAGTCGTGTATGTAGTAGGTCGTCAAGCGTTACAACTGCAGAGCAACATCTGTAGAAACGCAAATCAGCATGAAGTCGTCGGATAAGGGAAGCATAATCAGAGGTGTCAATTATGGAGCCCGCCCCGCAAACGCAAGCGTTGCGGGTATACTCCTTGAAGAAATTCAAAGAATGAAGCATCATTGGACTGAAAAACGGCGCATACACTCACCTCGTCCCATTTCCTCCGCCAGCGCATCGGACACGAGAACAGCGAACCGTTCCAAAGGGTGGAAAAAATAGAGAATAGACAAGTAGCCGCGCCGTATGAGAGTAAGCCCCATTCCGTTGACGAGTCGCGACGGACCCGCAATCGCATAACTGTGTCTATGAGCAACGAATCGCCCGCCCGCGCAGCACGCACCCGAGCAACCAGGACGCTCATATCTTCGCGCCCCGGCGCCGTCACCGGGTGCGCGTCCGCGGGTCGTGCGGCAGACGGGAGGGAGCTAGCTGCGCGAGGGCACAGACAGAGCAATCCCCTCCGGCCTCGTCCGGTCCCGCCGTGCTTGGGGGCGGCCGCTTTCCGTGAGGGGGACGAGGCGTGCAGTCTGCGTCTCCGGGGACTTTCCCCACAGCTGGAGGAGGAGAGGCGAGCCTCTTTGTGCGTGAGCTGCGACAGCGATTCTTCAGACGGCGCGGTGTGAGGAAAAGAAAAAGAAAGCGCGCGCGAAATTCGGGGGACAGCGAGCGTGGGCCTCCGCCTGAATCTCCGCTTGAATCTCGGCCGGGGGTGGCGTGGCGGGCGCTCATGCGATCGTAATGCTCACTGCTGTCCCCAAGGACCTTCACCTGCTCGCCGCATCGCTCTGTTCCCTCTGGTTGTATCTTGAACTCGGTATTCCATATATCTAGCCTCTCAATTCTCTGCTATGTCCTCGAAGGACCGCGCAGGGAAGCCAGTCGACGACGCCGAAGCCGCCACCGGCAGGCCCTACCCCCTCCTCTGGAACCAGCTCCCATCCGTCAAGATCGTCCGCCAGGCAAAAGGTACGCACTCCGCCGAGGTATGTGGCCCCGCCGCTGACAGCGCTCCAGGGAGATACTCGCCGCGAGTGGACGAGCGCTGCTTTTCGTACTGCTCGCAGAGCGTGCGCGGGCGCATCGAGCAGCGCGAGCCGTGGTGCCGGACCTTCTGCCTGCGGCGCGTCTTCGCGCACGAGATGCAGCGCGCGGTCGCCGCGCACGACGCCCAGGCNCTGGAGCGCCAGGCGCAGTGGGACAAGTACAAGCAGGACCGCACGGAGGCGTGGGAGCAGCAACAGCAGCAGCTGAACAAGGCGGATGGCGAGACGGAGAAGGGCAACAGTGGCGTGGAGGACGCACCGAAGGGCCCGGCTGGCCCGCCGTTGCCAACTCGGAGGCCGTTCCCTGATCTGAGGTGTGTGACCCGATGTGTTCTTGGTGATGAGTGCTGACCAGACCTCAGCGGGCAGTCCATCTTGTTGCCAGTGCCCCCACCTATCCCGTCGCTGTGGGGACAGATAGACAGCCTCCTCGCACCGACGCGGAAGGCGCTCGCGCTCACGCAGGAGACGATCGAGTCCGGGGACCAGCTCAAGTTCGCGCACCGCATATGGGAGAAGGCGCTGACGCCAGAGCCCTTCGTGCTCGCGCGCAACGTCTGCACGCGCATGTGGGACAAGTGGCGCAAGGGCCCGCCGCCGGACGACGCTGCATAGCGCGGGCGGGGTGTGTGTGTACTTCACATGTGTAGGGGAGATGTAGGCTATAATACAAGTGCCGTGCTAGAGGTATAGGGGGATCCAGGATACAACATAGAGCGATAAATAGACAACAGAGGGTCGTGTGGGTCGTAGTCGCGCACGTCCGCGGGAACATCCAGGAGAAATCAGAGTAGACTATAGCAGCGACCAGCCAGAGCAAGTAACACAGTAGTACAACAGCACAGGATCCCAGTCTTCGTCAGACACGCACTCACTTTCCCCGCGAGCGGATACTGCGCATGTCCCCGTGGGGCGATAGGTCCGGATCGAACTCGAGCGGGGGGAGCGGGGCTAGCGGGGGCAGCTGGCGGGGCATAGACCGCTCGCTCATGACGCTGCTCGAGCGCATGCGCGTAGACGCCGCGGCCGGCTGCTTGCCCGCCGCAGTGCTCGCGCNCCAGCCCGTGCGTGGCTGCGCTGCTTCCACTTCCATGCGCGCTGCCGGTTGTTGGGTGGCTCGCGTGTGTGGCCCCAGTGGACGACGGATGGCGGTGCCGCAGTTCGGCGGTGCTCATGCGGCGGCTGGCGTCGCTGGGCCGCTCCAAGGGCGAGTGGTCTGGGATCGGTTCGAGGGAGACGGAGGCGGCGCGCGAGCGCGGTGTCGGCACCGCCAGTGAGGGGTATCGGCGGTGCGCGTGCGGGACCGTGGACGCGTGTTTGGATGGGGTCCCCGAGAGGAGGCTGGTCTGGAAGGCGGCGGCGAGCGGGACGGACGTGGTCGTGGACGAGCGCGGGCGGTATGGGAGGACGGAGGGCGCGCTTGGGTTGGCGGTGACGCTGGGCCGTCGTCGGCTCGCGCTGGTTCGGTAATTAGGCTCGTACTGTTCGGGGGAGGAAGGGGGCGAGGGTAGCTGCCGCAAGTGGGGTAAGTTGCCCGCGCTGTGCTCGGCGACGGCGTCCATGCCAGGGCGCGCGGAGCCTGTCCTAGAGCGACTCGCGCCCCCGCGGGACATGTTGAGGACGGGCGAGACGGGGCTGAGGGGGTACATGCCAGCATGGAGGGCATCCGCACTGGCGGTGGGCGTAGATGAGTACGACGCTGTAGCTGTAGCTGTGCTGGCGCCAATCTTGGACGGGAGCCCCGGAGGCGTCGGACTCACGTTCACAGCGTCCGGTGACGTTTGGGCGTCGACAATGTCATCCTCCGCGTCGGCCATGTCGCTGTCGTCGCCGTCTCAGCCCGGGCCAGGGTGCGAGGAGTCGCGGTGTGGCCGTCGGTGCGGAGGGAGTTGCGTCTTGAAATGAATCAGCGTTGCCGTTCTTCGAGCGGAGATCTGAGCAGGTCATGGCGGACACTGGATCGATGAGACCGAGAGGCAAAAGCACGCCCGGACCGGCAACTGCTGCATCTCCTCCATCTTTTGATGACGGGAAGATGATCGCCGAGAAGGAAGAAAGCCACTCTGCCCGTCGCAATGCCCGCTCAGGCGCCTCCCCTTCCGACGCCTGCCACTGCACCGACTGGTGGGCTGATTAGCGCTCCGCCCCCGCCTGAGAGTGAAACTGGCACTCACGCAGTTGGTGCATTTTGGTTTGATCATCGACGTAAAGGGTATCGACGTTCAGCGCATCCTGCGTGCTGTCGCGACGAGGCCGTGAAAGTCGTTGGCGCGGGAGGTCGCGGCCATGGCGCACTTGTCAAGGTACATGCCCATACTACCGGGCCCGCAGTCCCACTGTAATAGATGTAAGATGACGCCGTAGCACGGTAACATGTATTCATAGAATTGAGTGGTGCCAGGACACAATCCCAGATCGGGCAGTTCCTGTTCTCACCTCTCCTCAAAATACGACCGTGACGAACAGTGTAGACTTGAGTGTCCCTTCATCTCATGACCGTACACCTGTTGCCTGGGCCGCCGCGATGATGCATGTCAGGCAAGGTTTCGGGGATGGCAGATTATCGTTGGATCGGTCCATGTCCGAGTCTCACAGCGATAGAGAAGCAGAGCCTAGATATTGGCAAGCCTGATTTCGTTGAGCATATGATGGTCTGAGGGCCGCGCGAGGAACCACACACCGTGTGCGTGCGCCCACCCCGCGAGCCACCAGCAGCGGGGCGGCGTCTCCCTGATGGACGGCATATGTATCAAGGTCGCAAGTTTCGCCGGCCACGCAGGTATGCAGGCAGAACCACCCATCCGTGGTCGGCCTTACTCAGTCCCGTCACCCGTCTCGCCTGCACCGCCTTGCCTCGCGCTCATCACCACACAACCTTCCTTGTTCATCACCCAGCGTGTCCAATCATCGATCAAAGAAAGGTCAGCCGCACGGAGAAGGTATAACAGGGACGAGAACGCTGGAGGCACTTTAGGGCACTTTTCGCACTCACTATTCTGGATACCCGAGGGCCCGAAGGGCATGACTGTGATTCTCAGGGGTGCTTGCGCAGACACGAGGCAGCTGTAACGGCACAGCCTAGGTCAGAAGTCAATGCGAGCGGTCCCGCGTTTGGGCAGACTATGTCTGCGGAAAGAGCTTCGATCAGGGCAAACGGGGGTAATGCGATGGGTGTGTCTCCCTCAGCCAGCATCACGCTTGCATGACCCACACAGGGCCACCGACGAATCCAACCTCAGGCCCAGTTGTCCAGTCCTCGCAATAGCCAGAGCATCGATGCGGCTACATCTGTGATGCTTCGAGAAGAACGTCAGGCTCGCCAGATCACAATGCGGGCTGGGTCTGAACCACAAGATGTGTAAATCGAGAAGCACAAGAAGGCGTCGAATATCCAAGATCGGACGCGTTGCGTCCACCTCGCCCAGGACTGCTCAGCTAGGGCGGCACCGCTATCACGGAGCGCAGGGATATCACACAGACTCTCCATCACACACTGCGCATACTCAAGAGCAGAAGCAGCCTCTTCGCCAGAGGCGCGGCCGCCCAGAACCGGGATAGCACCGTCCAGCCCGACTCTGCCTCCTCGGGGCGCACATCGCGCACCTAACTCACACGCCCGTCGCCTCGCGCAGGTATTCTACCGGAGGGAGTGGGATGAGAACGCCGCATCGGGAGCGCCGCGAGAGCACGCACCTCGAGTCAGTTCGAATGCGGCAAACGTACTCGCCGCGGCGGGTATACTGTACCAACGAGCCTGAGCATCAGCACGCCTCCGTTGAACATCAGGCTTCTCACCTTCGTAGAACTGCCGCGAACGATGGGGCGGTCAGTCAGCGCTTGCTTCTGCAGATGGGCACGATAGGGCACGTACGCGAGGGAGAAAGTCCGCGGAACAGGCCAATCCTGCGGGATGCGGAGTTCAATAGAAAGATTAGGGCGGTTAGAACTATGGACACTGACCATCCGCCTTCAGTGACAATGGCTTTCAGCTCGTGGGCGATGTACTGGACGGGCGTCCCGGTCGGGGGCGTCGCACGGAGTTGTACGCGGGACTTGACAACATCTGCGCAACGCATCAGGGAGCCGCTATGCTCAAGCCCGGGATGCATCACGAACCCAGTGGGTAACACGCCAGCCAATATGCAATCTAGAGAAAAGCTTGTTGAACGCTCAGAGATGGCTCCAGCGGGATCACTCACTCCGCCAGTCGAGCCGCTCGCGAGTAACGCCCATACCGGGAGCTGGCTCCCATACCGTTCCGCGAACTTGCGCTTCGAGAATTCAAATGCTGGGAGGGGGGTCGATGATCAGACGGTCGCGACAGGTGCACATTCAGCCATTCAGCCTCACCGGTGTAGAACCTGATCGTGGCACGCGAATTTTGTTCAACTTCAATCACCCTGGGCCGACCCCGCGGAACTCCGGCGAGACTCACCCAGCGTACGCAGGAATCTCCCTCGCAACGGTGACCTGTCCGCGCCCGTAGTCAGCACCTCCAGCCTGAGGACGTGCGAGGAATAAGCAGCCTTACCCAATACCCGCGCATGATCCCCTGGCGGAGACCCCACTCCCGCCACATCTCGCCCATGATGACGCGCAGTCGTTTGTCGCCCGGCATGCCGTACTGGCCCTGCATGCGCACCTTGAACATCTCCACTGTGCGCGGACCGCGTCAGCCACTGTCAGAGGCTACGGCCGCGCGACGGACCTGGGCTCGCGAGCACCGCGTTCACCGCGCCCGCGAGTGCGCCGGCGGCGGCGATCTCTTTGAGGGAAAGCTGCGGGAACGGCGAGATGAGCCGCTTCGAGACGCCGTACGCGGCGAAGAGCAGCGAGTTCACGCCCGCGATCCCGACGAGCGGGCTTGCCATCCCTGCGCGGCGCCGTGGTCAGCTGCTGGTGAGCTTTTGCGTTTGATCCGGGACATACCTTTGTATAGCGCGAAGAAGCCCTCCTTGCGTACGGTTTGCATAAAAATGTCCATGGGCCCTTTCTGACAGCGGTTAGTGAGCGAGCTCGGGATGAACCATGTGTGATGAAGAGAAGACGTGCGATGTTATCCCCAGACGTCCCCCCATTGAAGAGACCATACTCTGGCATCTCCGAAGACGGTCTGCGATTCAGATAACGGCGGTCACTATTTCATGACAACTGAATGCAGATCCACGGGCAGTAGAGAATTGATTTCAGAGACATATTTGCACTAGCTGTAGCGCACAGTCAAGTATGACTGTGTGGCCTTATACCAGATCTCCATGCGCTGGGCCAGGAAGGCCCTTGCGGACACCGCGTCGCCGACATACGCGGTGTCTTCGCGGAGCTCGGTAGGCTGTTACTAGAGGTTACCCTGGTAGACATGCACTCAGCGCGCCCGAAGCTCTATGTACCACCTAGAACGCATCAAAGACCCATTCTGAAGGCTCTAGACATACGGTGCGCACACAGGCAACCTCAAGTTGGCTCCGCTACGCAGCGAGCAAGCCGTTGCAGGCATACCGCGTACGGAACCATGACTGCACTGAGAATCAATCTAGCAATGATTTGCGCGGGGTTTCGAGTAGACCCAGGCTCGTCGGGACTGCAAGCGGTATACTGGACACCGAGCGAGACCTCGCATCGAGCGTTCGCTGTGCGACGGAGGTCTCAGCTTCACCAGGCCCCGGCTGATCGTGGTCAAAACCCAATTCCACACGTGAACACCCACACCCGAGGGTGGGCGGCGGTATCAATGTCATTTCTACAGCAGTTGTACTGCCCATTGTTCTGCAAACAGCTGGGACACGACATGGCACGAGAAGGAAGAGGACGTGATTGCTCTGTGCGCGGCGAGTGGACCACTAAGTCTGGCTAGACAACAATGGAGCTCATGCCACGATGCATGATACTACGTCGCGCGAGAACCTGGGCAATTCACTGCGGTGGGATGGGGATGGAAGAAGAGGAAATGACACTCACGAACATGCCATCTGTTGCGCACACATGAGGATATATCAGTTGGTGTTCACTGGTCTATAGAGAAGGGTTGAACGGAACTGGGGGCGATCTGTGCGCGTGTTTTGATGGTGTCCAGAGGTTGCCCGACGAGCACTTGGGCTGCGCCGCCGACGCTGCCAGCCAGCAGCTCGTTCACCGTTTGCATCTCCATCGTCGTAGGCAGTGTCAGGCACAAGCTATTTAGTCGGTAGGATGTCGAAGAACTCGAAGCGCGACCGTCGAGATATCTGTCCGAAGGCCAGGGTCCAGAGTTACGGTCAGAAATACAGACAGAATCAATCAGAGATGCCTTCAGCCAGATGGGGGGTCGCTCAAGACTCGTTAGGGCCAGCGATGGAGAAGGTCAGCTGGACGTCGAGGAAGAGGGTTGTGTGAGCATTTCGACTGAATGGCGAATTGCGATCCCGTCATGTCATCGCGGCAGCCGCGAACAGTTCTCGCAGGTAACAATTGTCGATCTTCCCACACTCAGATTGACGACTTACATCTGATACACCCCGCAGTAGCCCCCCAATGATCAATGTAACAATGATAACTGATAGATGATTGGAATACATTTTCTCACTTACGTACTATCGCACTGTAATTGAAGCCGCGGAGTCGCATCGCTCGAGCCCCCATCCATGTCGCGCCCAGCAACCTCCAAGTCTGCGTCCTCCAACTGGCTAGCCTTGAAAAAGGTAAGGGAATAACCTGCGTAGGTAGCGCTTGCTTATCGACCGCGAAAATTCACCAAGAACATACCCTCCACTTCGACCAAACCCGACGCGCGAAAGGCGGCGACGCCACCGCCGAAGAAGAAACGCAAGACTCACCATGAGAGCGACGAACGGTCGGAGGTTTCGTTCAAACGTGGGGCAGATGCTGCCTTGGTACGCTCCGTGACCCCGAGCCAGTTTACGGACGACGGCCGGGAAGATGTGGACGCCGGGGACGACTCCAAGTCTGTTCTCCGCAAGATGATCGCAGGCGAGCTCAAGCACTCTTCCGGTCATCAGCAGTGCGCACGCTTGCTCTTATCGCTTGCTGCCTTGTGATTACTCACCCCTTGGAATAGACCAGGAAAATATATCGCTCTAGACTGCGAGATGGTTGGCGTGGGACTGGAAGGACGCGAGTCCTCGCTCGCCCGGGTCAGCGTCGTCAATTACTACGGGCATGTCCTCCTGGACGTCTTTGTCCGACAGCGAGAGCGGGTAGTGGACTACAGGACACAATGGAGTGGTATCCGGCCGAAAGACATGGTGAACGGTGCGTTCTATCCAAGCCTCGCGCGTCTCGTCGATGTATCGAACACTGCATCCCTCTACTAGCAAGCCCGTTTGCCGAGGTACAGGAGAAGGTCGCCGACCTGCTGAAGGACCGTATACTTGTAGGGCACGCTGTCCATAACGATCTTAAGGTGCGTTCCCTGCAACTAAACAAACTCCGTGTGCTAATCTAGCGCTCAGGCACTCCTTCTCTCGCACCCATGGCAGCAGACGCGCGACACGCAGGTATATGCGCACAGGCATAAGCTTGTCAAGACAAAATACCCTGCCCTCCGAAACCTAGTGCAGCAGGAGCTCGGGGTCGCGATTCAGACGGGCGAGCACTCCAGTGTACGCTGCCGCCACCCTCATCTCCCTATTATCCTTATCTCACATCGCGCACGTAGGTCACCGACGCAAGGGCAACCATGGCTGTCTACCGCCTGCATCTCAAAGAATGGGAGAAGGGTAAGCGCACGGACACATCCGCTTCGCCTAAGAAGCGTAGGCGGTCCGTGTCGGAGGATACGGCGACGGTGCAAGCGTCCACATCTCGAGAGTACCCGGGTGGTGGTCGCAAGGGCGTCAGCTCGGGGCTGTCGACGGTCGTCAAGCGGAAGGAGACGTCGGCGAAGAAGGACAAGTGGTGGACGAAGCTCGGTTGATATGGGCCGTGTCTACCCGCCATCGACGGCGGGATCTCCTTGGAGGAGCGTCCAAGATAGCTGAGCAGGCGTACGTTGACCGTCCCCTGTAAGAGTGGGATCGAGTTGATAACAACAGACTCGCGTATCCTCTCCCAGCCCAAGAGGGTTCACGGACGTCGTATCGATTCATCGCCGATGCCCCAAGTTCGCCCTTTAGAGCACGGTATTTTCGATCTCTGCTCGCCGACATCACACTGAGACGCTGCAAAGTGGAAGGGGGTGGGGCTATGTTAGCGTACGGTATGAAGTACGATGTTTGTCCGGAAGTCAGAACACACTCCCGCATGAACAAGGACTGCACTTGTAACATGCGGCTACAGACTCAGAGGCTTGCGTATGTCGGCAGTACCCGTGCCAGTTGAACATGTGTCTGACTAAGAAGTAATACTCAACTCGATATAGCATGTTATGTATGTAGTACGATGACCGAGAAGTATGAAGGGAGGATTCCTGATCCCCTCCTCCTCCTCCTCCTCCTCCTCCTCCTTCTCCTGTGTCCCGATGATGGTGAGCCTGAACCTGAGGCGAGACTCCTGTACGACTGTGGCTGGCTTGCCAACTCGCGTGTGGCGCGTGATCACACTATGTGCGCTCAACCATCATCACACTCACCCAACTGTAACAGCGCTACATAGCTCTGCACAGTACACCTCACAATACACAGGGTGGTCAAATGCCATGATAGAATGCGGCTCCTATGCTCTGTCCAAGGCAGCGGGTGACCTCTCACGACTCATACACAACCGCCCATCCCCGCTCAAAAAGGTTGTGTTTAGAGTCTGCCTACGGGAGACTATCTCACGACGGCCCGAAAGAGCACCAAGCGGTCTGGACTACGGATAGGTCCTTCGCAAGTTCCTTGGTATAATACACTGCCCACCACACGGCGGATAAGCAGCGTAATGTACGTGCAAGGCTTGTCTCGCATCGCATAATCTGCAACTCACAACTTGACTTGAAGACGGGTCTTCTTGGGGTATCTTCTCTACTAGTACATCGCTCGACACTAGCCTCGTGTCAACCAGCCGCCTGAGGTGGGGGGCCAGGCCATGTGCATATGGATAGGTCCTCTACATGACTGTGTCTGCGTATATTATTCCCCATCGCGGAAATCCTCGTGGCGAGGGACATCAACAGATAGGGACACGTTGTAGGGCACGACGGCAACGTCTACGAAGATGGAAATTGTGAGTCCTGTGGTACTGAGCTGCTGCGAGTTCGATCGTACGAAGACTTCTCGGGATCCTTGCTGAGGCCTCGAGGCTACACCGTGCCTGCGGCATTTACCGCGAACTCTACTCGGCGCGAACACATAACCTACGCACAAGAGCCGGGAAAACCCACCTCCACTCACTCGAAACACGCATATATCATGTCCCCCAAGAACCGTGACGCAAACCGCTCGGGTTCCGGGCAGAATGGCAAGAATGCTCAAGGCTCGGGCAAGCAGTCCGCGCCCTCACTGGCATTGGCAGCCTCGCCATCATCTGCCAACGGCTTAGTCGTCACGCTCACAGCGGCCGCGTCAGACGCGAACACGCCTACGCTTAGCTCCTCCGAGCAGCAAGCTGTCGACGACCTGTTCTCAACGATGAAGCAGACGCTCACCACTTTGGGCAACACGTTCGACGCGCTTGGCAAGCAGACTGTGACTGTCGCTTCGATCTCTCCGAGAGTCGCGGCTGCTCGTGAGGTAAGGTCACTGCTTCTTCATGATAGGTTGAAGAGCCTCATCCCGGGAACCAAGCTTCAACGAACTGGCGAACAGCTGCGTGAGCGGCAGCGCCGCCAAGAAGCACGACTAGAGGAGCTCAAGAAGGCACTCTCCACGAATGTCAAAGACCAGCAGGAGTTATGGCTGAACAAGAAGGCTGACGAGCTCGTTGCCGAGTTTGTGAGCAAGGAGGTACCAAGTAGAGTAGAAAAGGAGGTAATTTCGCATCCGAGGTCATCCACCCACTGTACCGCAGGCGCTGAGCAATCCCGGGCCACTCGCAGTTGACCGCGCTAATCTCAACTGACATCAAGCAGCAACTGACCGACTACAAGCGTCGGATCCTCGAAGTCAAGGTTAACCTGCACAACTCGTAAGCATCCGCGGCCACCACCTGTAGGGTCGCGCTCCGTACCTGATGCTATTTGGTGCTCGCAGCGAGGCGCGTCGCAAGAATGCACTCCTCCTTGGTCTCTCCCCCGGGACGGAGCCCCTCACTCCGCTTCTCCCGCCCCTTGCCGCCGACAAGATGAAGTTGCCTGAGCACCCCGCTCTCTTCCCCAAGACCGTCGGGAGCCTCTTCCAGCTGAACACTGTGCAGTTATCTGCGCTGCTCAAGGAATACAGGATCGAGGAATGCACCGAGGTCGATGCAGCGAGCCCGCTGTCGCCTAGCGTCGCTACGCGCGAGGAGAACCTCAATCGCTTCATGTCCTTCATCGGGGTATGTTTAGCTCTCTGATTGCACACCTTGACACGCACGCTCACGCACGACCGCGCAGGTCGGCCTGTTTATCCCTCCACTCTCCGCAACCACGGAAAACAGCCCGAGCGGCCTCAAGAGCCCCGTAGTGACTCGCCGCCACGCTTGGCCCAGTTTGTAGACCGTGTACAGTGATAGCATGACCCGTGCGGAGCAGAGCAGCATACCCTCGTACGTACGATACGATACGATACGCTGATAACGTTACGTGTAAGATAGTATACAAATGCAGAGGACGTCGCCGTGTCTAATACCCATTACCTCTAAGTGCCCGGTAACACACTCCGTCGCTTTCGCGCCATTTCCAATGGGTGCAGCGTCTGACTCGATCCACTTCGGTTCGCCTCATCCGTGTCCCCGACCGAAGCTAGATAACACCAATCATCAGCCATCACCCAACACGACAGCAAGGTGGAGAATCCTTACGCGACGACGACCGCTGGGCCTCAGCCTGAGTCGGGATGAACAGCCGTGGCGCAAGGGTCGAGGTCGGCGCGTGCGGTGACACAGCTTGTGTCCCTGCGCCCTGCAGCGTGTGGAACCGCCTCGGCAGCATGGAGCGTCGTCGCTGTGAACGCACGGAACCCGTCAGCCACGCAGCGACACGAAAGGGAGGAAGGGGAGCACACCTTCTGCGTGCCAGCGACGTTGACACCGTCGAGGCTGATGAGGAAGCGTTCTTCGTCCACGCGCTTGCACTGCTCTGCGCACTCGACGATCCATGCAATGCCCACCACCATCGGGCGCGGTTCCTTGAGTAGTCTGATGCAAGTGAAAAAAAATCAAGCCAATGATGAGACTGAGCCTTGCTAACATTTAAGGTATCACGCACCGATATCGCGTCAGCGTACTCAACAGGCCGTTCTTGAATACGACATGCGTGCACGTCTGGCCGACGCGCGTCAGGACCTACACACACATCAGCGCGCATCCCCACATACCGACCCGCTTCACGCACCTTCGCCCCCATATCCGTGAGCATGTCCACAAACAGCCCGCCCGCATCATCCCCATCGTCCGTCCGCACATCCACAAATACCGTGCACTCCCGAAGCACACCACGCATCTTCTCCGGCGTCCCCTCGCCGTCGCCCCCATCGGAAACGCGCTTTCCCTTGCCCTTCCCTGCGACATGTGCGCCCGACGCGGACCGCTTCAGCCCCGCCGGCGCGCTCTTCGGTTCGGGGCGTTCGCGCAGGTTAAACCGGTATGCAGACGGGGCCCTGCGGAACGTCCCCTCAGGCTTCGCACCGTTACTCGACGGGCCCTCCTGCGTATCTGCCGGCCCAGACGCGACAGGCGTCTGCGTGGGCGGTGGCGGCTGAGCGATCTGGTCGCGCACGAGCTGCAGTGCGAGCGATGCGCGGCGGGAGTTGTCTCTCTTGAGGGGGACCGCGCTCGGTGCGTGGCTGGCGTCTCGCGATGGCTCGTGCGCTCCTACGGTGGCGGCGCGCGGGTGACCCGCTTCGCCGATGGCACTGGACGGGCCCGCCTTCCCCTCATCGACAGTGTTTGCCTCGCTCCGCCGCCTCTCTACCGCCTGCTCGATCAACAATGCACCTTCCTCATTCACCGCCTCCGACGCAGACGCAGCGCCATCGCCGCCAGACTTTACCGGGCTGCCCTCCACGACCGGCAGGCTCGACTTCTTGCTCGCCCGCGGGAAGACACGGCTTCCACTGAACATCCCCACACGGAACGCAGGGCGTTGTGCAGCACCCGTGCCCGGGCTGGCAGGCCCTGCCGTGGGGGCAGACCGGCCGAACGAAATCTTGCCCCGTGGCGTCCCCGCGACGATGCCCGAGTGCACTGAGATCCGCTTCTTCGCTTCGGGTGGGCGAGAGGAGGACTGAGGCGGCGCGGGCGTCTTAAACAAGAGGTCGCCCACGGTCGCGGAGCGGTGAATCGGTGCAGCCGCAGCGACCGATGCAGGTCGGGGATGCGACGGGCGCGATGATGACGGCGCCGCCGTCGAAGACCGTCCGCTGTTCTCCGCGCGCTCGGAGTGAAAGCCTATGCTCGTGCCCGGCCGCGAAGGGACAGGCATGCTCAGCTTCTGCAGCGCGAGCGAGAGCGATGATAGGGACGAATTGAGCGACGTCGACGTCGATGCGGGCTTCGTGCTCGTGCTCGCATTCGAGCTCGAGCCGGAGGGTGTGGGAAGGACTGAGCGGCGCTTGTCCTTCTCTGGCGAGCTAGGGGCTACCCTGGCCACGGAGCTGGCAGTGGGCTGTGCGAAGCTGAAGGAGAATGAACGGCGGTGGTGGAGAGGTGTCGGCTTGGTGGGACTAGGAATGGAGGTGGACGCGTCGTTGGACGCAGGCTTGGCTGGCGTAAATCCTAGCAGAGGGTCAGCTTTAGAGACGGGCAAGAGGAGTGGGACGCACGGGCAGCAAGTGTCGTCTGCAAAAGTAGGGCTGCAGCAGGCCGCGGCGTCGAGCCCTCTGCTGCGGCCTCCTTCTTCGTGTTATTCCTCTGACGGAGGGATGCAGAGCGCGTCATACGTCCGCCCAGGAGGGTTGGGCCTACTCTTGCAAGACGGCCATTCTCCTGTCTCTTCGACGGCGCCTTCGTGACCTTGGGCAGAGTTACTTTCGTTGAAGACGCAGGCCGGGATGAGGGACGAGGGAGACGACTAAGGCCAGTGGAGGGCGTGGCTAGCGCGGTGGTGAACGAACGCTTGGGGGTCGTCGCGTGAGCATAGATTGAAGGTGCAGGCATCTCCGGTAGAGCAGCATCAGCCATCTCGGCGGTCATCGTCGTGTCAGGCTCGTCACTAGAAGCATGGGCAGACCCAGAGGGAAGCTTGGACGTTTCCGAGAGTGGTGTGAGAGGCGACAGAGGGGAAGTAGGAGGCGGAGTAGACCGCTCGGGGGTATGAGGCGCGACGGGTATACCATCCACTATCGGCTCAGTGAGATCCTCGTGCGAAGGAGGAGAGAAGATAGTCCGCTCAGGAGTGTGAGGTGCGACATCCACTGTTGGTTCACTGAGAGGCTCATGGTGCATAGTTGGAAGAGAATGTGCATGTTCTATGGGGAGTGCAGCGATGCGTAGCACGGGGGAAGGTTTCGAAGGGGATCGAGGGATGCGGTTAAAGTCAATGACAGGTGCAGACGGCCATATAGGAACTGACTGGGCGCGCCTGAACTTGGAGGGCGTGTCGAGAGGGTTGGTCGGCTCGCGAATGGACGAGGCTGAGGGTGGACGAGGAGGCCCCAAGAGAGGTGACCGGTTCTCTTCGCGAAAGCCATCGTGACGAGGTCTTTTGAAGTCTCGCTCGTGAGTGTCCTTCCATGGCGAAGATGGCCGCTTCGGCTGCTTGTGTAGCGGAGAGAAGAGAAGAGATCCAGGTTCTGAGGTGGTCTGTGGAGACTGGTTGTTGCGAAAAGCCTGGCGAGCGTCCTTGAGCGGAGATCTTGCGAGCTGATTGATGTCAATGTCTGGAAGAGCGAGCTGGGAGCGAGTGCGCCGTGAGGTGGCCATCCAGCGAGCGGAATGGAGGGGAGGGGAGGAGGAGAGGAGAGGAGAGGAGAGGAGAGGAGGAGGCGTGCGAGGAAATCAACCGCCCAAGCACGCGCCTCCGACGCGTCTGTTGACGCCTGTTGACGCGTTTCTTTCGCCCGCCCGCTGGTATGTCGAATAACATATTCATTGACTGGGCTTCTACGCCCCATTAAATATATTCTAGGTTCAAGTACAGCACAATGCAACATCTCTCACTGGGCCACTGGGCCACCTATATGTAAGCCGACCTAACCATCCGCAATCCCAGCATCTCAATGACAAACTGCAGCTTGAACGGAGATTGGAAGCGTGTTGCGCAAGGCGGACTAAATGGCCCTGGCTTGGAGCCAACTGGGAAACACGACTCAGCCTCGGTTGTGGAGTGTTGAGTGACCCAAGACGACCTTGGACGCTCCTTCAACGATGGTGGTCAGAAAAAGCACTGCTCGCGTACTGTCAAGGCGTGAACCCTTGCATCGTCGCCGTCGGGTGCGGTTCCTCCGCCTCCGACATGGGTCGCTCGCGCATTCGGACGAGGCGGGCAGAACCCGTGTACATTGCCTCCTCCCATACTTTGCGGCGCAGACGGTAGATAGCCACGGTCGCCCTCGCACCTGGAATCGGCATATATGCGGTGAGTTAGGAAGGAGCAAAGATGGCATACGCTTGAGTCCTCCGCCTGTAATGCCTCGCCCAGCCCCTACTCATGCGTAAACATCTGCACTTCGCGTGTGAGGCCCACAGTTCGATAAGCGTGCCTAAGCGATAGAATATGCACATTTGTAGGAAGTAACATGCCTTGGGGTCGTTGTATGCGGTATGCTCCTCTCGCACCCCGTGGTCAGCACCCAACACATCGCCGGGATACGGGGAGTAGACGCGAGCGTACCGTTTTCTGGCTGGATGCCACTCCGACCTCCTACATTCCGCTGCCCACTCCCACTTGCAGACGAAGGCATGTCCGTGATTGACGACCCCAAACATCTCGCAATGTAAGCAATCTGATGCATTTCCCCGCCTCTCGCAGCGTGTGAATGGCTAAGTATTAGGCTGCCACATTCTCGCGAGTGTGAACCGCTGTAGAAGATCCGCCTCAGGTAGTGGTATCTACCTACCTTGTGGTTCGCCAACGCTGGATACGGGGCGACTGCCGAACGATGTAGCACTCAGTGAATAGCATCCAGGTAGGGAAGACGTAGTTCGTGACTCGTGGATGGTGCTGTGAGGGGTTGCGCGTCATAGAACGTATCATTCGCTGTTAGGAAAGCTGTCACTTCGTGTTGCGGACAAGATCATACCAATAAGCACATACTTGCATTTCAGACCGCTCTTTCAATCCGTCGTCTGACCGCCAGCGCCACACAAGCGGGGCGTAAGTGCATTCTAGCCATGTCATTTGGCCACCCTGTGCGTTTGAGACAAGTACTTGGTATGCAGAGCGATGGAGAATGTTTAGGAACATAGCAGCTAGTTGAGTATGATCGTGGTCGAGAGCACGATTCGGACTCAGCCTGCGCCACACAACTTGAACATGGCCACAACCTATCGGTGACCTTGGTTCGCACTACTTACCAGGACCACAGTCGACTCACCATCATCCTCCCAACGACCTTCCAAACCCTCTGTCCTCATTCCGACATGCTGTGCCAAGTGATCGATTCTTCAACTAGATACATGTCGAACTGCCGCGGACTGCAGCGCTGTGCCCGGTGAAGTCTCGAGGGTATCACCGACGCCCGTACACAAGCTTCCGGACCTGTAGCCGTAAGTTACAAGTGCGGCCTTATCTCGCAAAGCGTGTGCTGGCAAACAAAGCATCGAAGGACAGGTTCAAGCTGTACGCCGCAGCGCCGCAGTACCAGTGGCTCTTGAGCATTCAGGAAACGAAGGGCAAGCAAAGCGGCTATCACTTGGACGCGGTGCTTATGTATATGGATGCCTTAGGAAAGTCTATCTGAGAACTGCTCTGTCTAGCCAGTGTCATACTGGCGATGCTGGGGCGCTTGTCCCCGGCGGGTGCATAGCTTGGTGAGCATAGCTCGCAAGGCGCGCGCAGTCGGACTGAATGTAATCGGCAGCTGGACGTCCCTATTCCTCGCGAGTCACCGTTACTTGCATATCACAAGGCACCCACAAGGCACCGCTGTCCCGTTGTCAGGACACACGTGCGAACGTATGTGGTCTATTCTTCTGTTCATGCCGTAGCTACAAGCCATGGCACTCCATCTCCGAAGCGCGCGGCGCTGCGGTGGCACTGCCCATTGTTCAATATTTGGCGTGGCACCTGAACTCGCACAGCTCTCCCTCCTTAGCATAAATACCACGTTCTCAGCACACACCCCGTCAACGCATCCTCAACAGTACAATGGGCCGTCTCGACACAGGACACACGCAAGCTGCTCGCTCTCGATCGCCGCGCGTACGAGATCCGCGCGTTGTTACCTACCGCTACAACGAGAGGATGGTCTACGTCACGCCAGCGGACACATATGAGGTGCGTAAAGTGGCGTTCCGTTACACTACAGGGATGAACCCGAAGTTATACAGCAAGCAGTCGATTACGCGAAGAGCGTGTTTCCGGAGGACTTGCGCCACATCCCCGCATCACAACTCTCCCTCACCATTCTCTCAAACACACCTCGCGGAAAGCGGACCGTACAGATCTCCCCTATGGCATGGAAAGCTGTCTCGAGCAATCTCGCCACATACGAGATCATCGACATCGTTGTGAACCCGCCGGAGATCATCCTTGAGGATGAGCGGGAGGACAAGTACGACCCATGGCTGCCGGATCTGAAAAGTTCGTCTCCGTACCTCCATCCGAACGACGCTCTCCCGAAGCCGAGGACGCCATCCCCTGATCGTCGCTCGCCCAGCCCGTCGACGAAGAGCGGAGTCAAGGGCTGGCTTGAGAGGGTTCTTCCTTGAAGCTCCTCGAGAATCACTTCCACTTATCTCTCGATTGTCTATCCGCTAGGTGGGACTAAGCTCCATATATACCCAGACTATGAGAACCGAACGACGGTATAGACATCGGACTCCGAGTCGCGTGGTTAGGTTATATCGTACATTGTTGTACCATCATATGAATAACAATTCGCCGGCGTAATATGTCGCTCACTTGTACTACACGCTCAATTGTCGAATTCGGCGGTACATATACATCAGGGGCATACGTACCGACTCCCATCGTGAACGGTGCCACGGTCGGCGGTGGCGCTGGCTGACTATTCCGCACGCCTCCTTTTCCAAACCATCATGTATGCGCGGTATGCACTCGCGCACTCTACCCTACGCAACTGTCTGCGCATAGCCAGACCACCGCGAACAGTGGCTTCGCGGCGACGTTCTCAAATCGGCTTTCCTTCAAACCATCACTTACCGCCGACGGGACCTGGCAATGTAGCGGCGCGAACCTTCGCTACGTACGTGCATCCTTTCGCTCCATACTCTCGGGCGGTGCAGTAGTACTAGCTGTTGCAAGCTGGTATCGCCGGTCAGCTTCCGTGCTACATTTCGGCTCTTCTGACCCCGGATTCAAGACAGCCGTCTCACTCATGAAAGGTCGCCGCATTCCGTCCTCATAGTCAACAAGCATCGTACGAAGCTAGTTGTGGAGGCAATCGACTCGCTATTAGCGTCAGTAGCTGCTTCATCATTCCCCGTTGTTTTTTTCCTCACGATGTACAGGTATATTCGGCAAAAGTATCCCCGTGTACGCGTCTTCCACGAAGACAGGCCCGACATTCCTGCTGGAGTCGAGGTTTGGCGACCAGGTTGAGCTCACTCGCCGCTATCGTGCTCGTGCTGGCTGATAGGACGTGACAGGGCCCGACGCGGAAAGGATCGATCTTGTCGTGACGTTAGGCGGCGATGGAACGATCCTCCATGCGTCGTCGCTGTTCAAAATGGGTGCTGTGCCGCCAGTGTTGAGTTTCTCAATGGGCACACTAGGGTTCCTTCTGCCATTCCGTGAGTGGGCTTTTCGTTCTATTGTCCATCTACGTCTTCAACACTGGTATCTTACGTGTAGACATTGACGACTACGCCAAGGCGCTGGATAGCGCGTTCGCCGGCGGCGCCACGGTACTCCACCGCATGCGTCTCTCATGTCGGTTCCATGGCTCTGACGGCGAGAGGTTAGAGGGTCAGGCTCAAGGTCTGTAAGTGGCTCGCGCGATCCGGGCCTGCACACTCATGCGATTGTCGCATTCTCGTGCTTGACGAGTGAAGACTGGCAGGTCATGAACGAGATCGCGCTGCATCGAGGCTCAAGCGCGCACCTCAATACGATTGATATCTTCGTCGACGGGCAGCACCTCACGGAGGCTGTGGTGCGTACAATCATGACCCTCAGCGCACGCTTGCAGTGCTGACCCATTACGTAGTCCGACGGTCTCATCGTGTCCACGCCGACGGGCTCGACGGCATATTCTCTCTCCGCTGGAGGGCCCATTGTCCACCCGTCTTTGAGTGCCCTAGTATTGACACCGATTTGCCCTCGCAGCCTCTCGTTTCGCCCTCTAGTCTTCCCGTCTTCATCGTCCATCACTCTTCGTGTAAGCCGTGTCGTATCTTGTTCTCGCCTCTACCGCCTAACGTGCGTCTTGGCTAGGTGAGTGAACGCAGCCGCGCCTCCGCAGGGCTAGCACTCGACGGACAGACGTCGCACGTCCTTGGGCCCGGCGAGGCAGTCACCGTGCAGGCATCAATGTACCCGATCCCCTGCATTAATCGGTCGTCAATTGCTGACCCAGACGAGACTCGCAATGGCGAGGGAGTTGGGCCCGGCAAGGAGGATGATTGGGTAAGGGATATCAATAACCTTCTGCAGTACAATGCAACATTCCGGAGCAAGGCTCTCCTACGCCATAGCAGGACATAGCTGGAGCCAACAGACCACAACAACAATGTTAGATATGATGTGCATGTTTAGTGGCTGACTGCTGGAAGCTGTGCAATACAAGAGACATTGATACACATTGAGTAAAAGTATGGTGTCTTTGTTGTCGACACCAAGGGGTGGGGGTACCCAGGCTTCAAGTAGATGTATATTATGCTGTCAAATACTATCTCCAACTCAAGGAGTGGGCATGTAATGCAATAGTCCACTTTGAGACCCTTCATGGTAATATTCTGTTGCTGTGCAAGTGCCATCCCCAACTCCATGTGGGGTACTCCAATGCAGTGATCAGTGAGACATGTGTGGCAATACTGATTGCTGGTACTGGGATTTGGAAACATGATCTATCAATGTACATGAGGAACCAGTACTATCTGAGTCATGAGATCTGTAGCCAAAATTGAGGTTAATAAGACATTGTATTACTATGTACCTACTACTACTACTACTACTACTACTACTACTACTACTACTACTACTACTACTACTACTACTACTACTACTAGTGTATATGGGAGTCAATGCCTGGCAAGACTCAATCATCTGGGAAGTCATTAATGCTTTCATATTTCCCTTCAACCACACAAGAAAATCCCATATTCTTGTTGTTCTTCCACTGGCTCTCATTTTGTAGTGTGTATGTGTAATGAATACAACTGGTGTCCTTTTGTGTACAACAATGTTCCACACACATCATAGTACTGGCTTGACATGACCAGTTCCATGCAATTCATGGAGATAGACTCTTCATGCCTTGGGCAGGCCTGCTTAGTGGGATCACCATTGTGGTCAATCCATGCCTCAGGTTCTTGCAGTGCAACCTGGGGCCACGTGGCCATCAATGCTGCTGGGATTGGCCCATGCCTCTTCTGAATCTCAGTGTATCCTGGTCCCGTTGTGTGGTACCTGATGTTCTGAGTCTTTGGGGTTGGCTGCTGTCTGAGCCTCCTCAGCAATTCTGATCTTGCACCTTCTTCCTCCTCTTGTCAATCTCCATACAGCAATGCTGTAGCTATTGTTATTGGATCATTGACCTTTGTTCCCTTCAGGAGGATGAAAGGCCTCATGAACGACCTTCCTGATGTCATTCACAGGGCCTTTTCCTCAGAGCCCACGGGTGAGATCCACCCCTGGTACTGTATCACCTCCTCTTCAGAGCCCATGGCTGAGGTCCCCCTTTGGTATGCCCTGGCCTTGCCCTTCTCAGTGGCAGTGAACACCTTCAGGATTTCCTGTGTCGGCCTCCCTGTTGGTTGTGAGATTCCCCTCCAAACACATCTGCTCCAGACAACTTAGTGGGCAGTCCTCCATACAGCCCACTCCTCATGGGCTGTATCATTGCAGCTGCCCTTGCCCCTGGTTTCATAAGCCCCTGGCTGACAACCTCTGCTGCAGCCTTTTCATAGGCTGCAGCAATGGTTGCCTCAGTGTATTCAGCTGCCTGTCTCTCTTGTTTTGCCTTCTCTTGAGCCCTGGCTTCGGCCATCACTTGCATTTGCTCATGGAACCAATAGTTGGGTGGGGAGTCAACAATGTCAGCTTTGTTGTTGGCATCTGTCCCCGAGACTAACTCCTTTGATCTCTCACTCAATGCCCGGATCTTCTCAAGCAAGGTCACCTGGTTCACCTCAATCTGCACCTTGAGTTCAACCAGGGTCTCTGCTACTGTCTTTGCCAGCTCTTGGGTGAATTGTGCACTGTCAGCCTTCAACTTCTCTAGAAGTCACTCAACAGTGCTGGTTATTTTCTTCATTGCTTCACTGTCCGCATAGACCTTGAGAGCAAGGCCCTTAGCAGACTGGGAGGACCCAGTTGTGCTGGCAGGTGTCATCCTCTTGTGTGCGGACAAAGAGTGATGTGTTTACCCTTTTGCAATAGGTGTTGGGTGTTCCCATAGCCTGGGGCGCTGGCATCATAGGCAGTTGGATGACTGGTGCCCTGGATGCATTCCAGTGAAGCTTCTCCACTGGAGGCTTCTTGGAGTCCAGCTTCTATCTTGGGTATGGGCGACTGATGTTCAGTCACTGACATCATGGACAGTTTACTTTTTTTGGTAAATCAGCCCCAATGTTTCCCTTCTGTTTGGCACAGAGATAAAGGTTGCCCATGCCAGTCTGGTTCTTGATTCATTGCATTAGTTGCTATGTTGGGCAATTGATTGATTATTGTATTGATGACGTGTGAGTTGCTCAATACTCGCACTTCTGATATAGAAGTTTGAATGATTCAAAAGCATCTTTGTCAGTTAAAGTGGATTTAAATTAGTTCACTAGTGTACTTAAATCACGATTAGAATCATTACTTTTGTATGAGGATCATCCAGTCTGTGGATCATCCAGTGCTAATCCAGATCTGGTGACTCATAGTGTGGTGTTTCAACCACTGTTAAGTTGTGTGCTCAACAGGGATGATCATGCATCATATCAATATCAACTATGATTACACTGGTGGTCTCATCCAGTATAATCCCAGATCAGCCATGTTGACCAAACCCAAAGCCAGTATCATGTCAGATTAACCATGTTGAGCATTCTACTCTGCATCTCATACCATATAATCCCAACAGACAGTGTATTGATACAGAATAATCCTTCATGATCAACAATATCATGTACAACCTTTTACATATTCAACTTAGTCTCACCCAGTATAATGCCAGATCAGCAATGTTGAATAAACCCTAATCCAGTATCATGTCAGATTCACCATGTTGAGCATACCCTCAGCCAGTATCATGTCAAATTAACCATGTTGAGTTTGTTTGTAAGATCATCCCTGTTTATCATCATAATATCATACTCATTTGATACAAGAATCAACTTCCCTGATCATGAGAGTGTAATTCAGGTCTATGTGAATAAGTGCTGGCTCAGTCATCATATCAGTTTGTATGATCTCTGATATTCACTATCAACCTCATACAAGGATCAACACTGATTAGTGGGTGGCCACCCTGTATAAGTTGGGTTGATCCCATATCCATGCTCTGTTAGACAAATATGATACACACTCATCTCAGATGATATGTATTGAAGATTGGTATGTTGGGTGATTAGTGCTTAGCCAGTCTAAGTAGAAGATATTCTCGTCTGTGAGTCAGATTACACTGCTTGATTATCATCAGGCATACATGAGATATGCACTCAACCCTGATCATTCATACTGATCACTCCACTGATCCAAATGAAGAGATAATCCTTGTGCTTAACACTCAGATTATGCTGCATACAGGGTAATCATCATGGATAAATACACACATGCATTCAAAACAAGTCAATATTCAGCTAATACAAGCTGAACACCATAATTAGCAGTATTAGCAGTCCAAGATGCAAACTCAGATGTTCATCTCATATTATTTGATTCCATCATAGCATGCCACTATCATAAATGGTACTACCTGGACATACTAAACTATGATCCTACTACTGTTCCACATGCCTGAAAGATCCCTACCACAGTGTCATGTGCAACCACTTCACAGGACTTGTATACATTGGACAACAACTGAAGAACCACTTGGAAAAGAATCTCACCTCTCAGCCAGAGCCTTTGCAGAGACCCTGGTCTGCCTGTGCAATGCAGAGACAGGGTGGCTTGAGGTTGATTTGGATGACAACAAGACCTTCTTACCCTTCTTATTCCCATTTATGTTTGATGCACTTCTTGAGGAAATGATAACAAGTATGAGTATAGGACAGGGAACATATAGCACCAAGAACTTACCCATGCCCATCTGAAGCCCTCACTGCCTGTAGTCAAGGAGTTTGAAAGTTCATTGTGGCAGACCCTCTTGGTGGTGTGCCAATCACCCTTGTCTTCATTATTGCTGCATTGGGTCCATGCTTTTGGCGCCACCTTGGCATGTTGTGACTATCAGCTGATGGTATTCACAGTAAGTACACATCAAACATGTTGAAAGGGGTGCATAAACTCACTTTCATCAATGCTGTCCTCTACATCAGTGTCGTGGCGGTCAGTAGGTGTGTCATGTGCATCCCTGACATGGCCATTCCTAGTCTCTCATCTCATGTTGGTGCTTGGTGGACCATGGTTGAGACCCTGACCATGATACTCAGAGCTAACACAGGGATCAGTGGATAATTTACTCTAATTCACATATAATGAATGCATGAGCCAGAGTTCAACATAGATTATGTGGAATCATGCTTAGTTGATATGATGACTGAGCCAATGCTAATACAGATTAATTGCCCCCAGTGCATGGATTATCTCTTGAGCTGGTCTTAGTGCATATTGAATTTATGCTCAGACTTTCCAATCAGTCTGGCCAAGTACCAATCACCCAACATAGACATTATTAATATATATCAATAGAGATGAGTGTGTACCATATCTGTCTGACTGAGCACTCAGATAGGATGATCCTGGATTATACAGAGTGATTTCCAACTCATCTGTGTTGATCCTGGTATCAGGGCAGAAATGATTACTAGAGATCATACTAACTGATATAGTGAATGAGCAAGCACTTCATATAGGGTGATACTGGTGTAGAGCCTGATTATCCTCCACTGATCAGGGATGACCCATGTATTATGTGAATATTGAATGGGTAAAAGGTTGTAGATGATATTGTTGATCATCATGGATGATTCTGCATAGATACACACTCTGTTGGGATTATATGGTATGAGATGAGGAGTAGAATGCTCAACATGGTTAATCTGACATGATACTGGCTTTGGGTTTAGTCAACATGGCTGATCTGGGATTATACTGGATGAGACCATGTAATCATAGATGATATTAATATGATGCATGATCATCCCTGTTGAGCACACAACTTAACAGTGGTTGAAACACCAGACTATGAGTCACCAGATCTGGATTAGCACTGGATGATCCACAGACTGGATGATCCTCATACAAAAGTAATGGTTTTAATTGTGATTTAAGTGCACTAGTGAACTAATTTAAATCCACTTTAACTGACATCCCTGTCAAAAGAGGGTTAAAAAGTGTAAGGTTGTTGCTTCATGCTCACATTGAATTACTGTGCACCAATCTCTATATTGAATTTGTTGGTGGTGTGAAGACTTTACATCCACAGCCACCAGGCACCAGTACTCACAGATTAAGTAATACATGAATATAATATAAGTCTGATAGTGAGTAAATAGGAATTATGAGTGTCCGTGTTACACAAGATGACAGGATGTGCTAGTGTAAACATGTACTTAGGTGCATACACCTTGTTTGTGAATTGATGGATGCTGGTGGAATGCAGTGTCAATCTAGTGCACAGATGTTAGTATGTATGGTATGTAATGCACACACAAAAAAAAGATACTACTCACCACTTTGCACGCAAACTTGATGAGGTTGTCTGGCATCTCGAGGAACCTCTCCTTCATGATCTTTGATGATGGCCAGTGTGACTGTAGGAGTCCTTCACACTGGCTAGTGAACCAGTACTGCACAATCAATGTGAAGATCACAGTGTGCTGGAACAGCCACTTGTGATTAACTGTGCTCTCCTGCACACTGTTTAGCAGAGCTTGTGAGAGTGCGCAAACACTTACCCTGGTATCCACTTCATCCCCCTCCCAGCTCAACTTCATGTCCGTGAATATGAAGGTTGGGATGGCATTGTTGCCCTGAGTGTTGTACTTCAGGAGGAAGAGCACTGCCAAGACCCTCTGGATCTCTGCAGGTTCTTGAGGCCATATGTGTCCTCAATGATGCTCTTAGCACCAGGAAAAATGAAATTGCCTTGCCAAGCCTTGTCAAAACATTCCTTGGGTGACAAGGGAATTAAGTGTCAATAGGTAAGTGCCTTTCTTGCCAACCCACCATCCAAGCTGCTTAAGAGACATGGTGACTTGTGTGGCTTGTCTAGGTATGTCTTGGATGTGTCTCTTGTGGTCCTTAAGTGACTCATAATCTTGGGTTCAAGCACATCAAGTGCAGCAGCCACATAAGCACTTAATGGCCTTGTAGACCTTGCCAATTAGGCTCTCAAGTGATTCAAGCCAAGTAAGGAATATATAAGCCAGGGCAATAAACAGCATTCAAAACATACACAGCAATACTTGTACAGAGCTACTTAGACAGCAAGGATAGCAACAAGAGAATTCACCGAACATCATACCAACACGAGCGAATTTGAGTAGATAACAGGAATACATCTGATCTTTGAAACAACGGTGATGAGGACTATGACAAGACAGCACATAGACACATGCACTCACCTTGAAAGGCCACTGAGCTCGAGTGAACACGTTACGGCATGGGCGCAGACGACTTCGCCACAGAAGCAGTTGCTGCCAGTGCAGTCGCTAGAGTATCACATTGGCCACTGTGACATTAGATCATGAAAAATTGAGCACACAAATGACAAAACCTCACCTTCTGAGTCCAATGGCTTCTCCACGCCCGGACCATCTCCTGAGCTTGCTGGCTTGCTGGTCAAAGTCTGAGGAGCGCCAGCGCTGATTGACGGGACGGCTGTAAAGCCGACAGTTTATTCAGAGCAATATGCATGAAACTGGCTCTGCACTGACCTCTGAGCGCGGTGGTGACGGGAGGCGCTGTGCTTGACCTCAGTGTGGATGCTCCCTTCTTCTGTGGTGCCTTCGTCGTTGCCTGTGGATCATTGATGCCTACATTCTTGCCTGCTCCTCATGTGGCATGAGATGACGTGTATGACATCAGGAATCAGCACGTACCTCCCTGCTTGTTGTCGACCAGAGGCCCCAGTACAGATCATCAGGAAAAACATATTTACCTTGAAAAAGCCCTTGTTGCCATGCATACCAGTGCCAAGGAACAAATGGCATGAATGGCTGTTTTTGGCAACTTTCCTTAAAAAGGTAAGTCCCCGTGGTCAGAACCTTTACAAGTAGTCACATCCCTTGGAAAGCAGACAAAATGGTCCATTCAAGCATGCCAATTTCCATGCTTGATTTATTATCTTTGTCATATTGCCTCTCATGGTAGTTTCATGGAAAACAATGGTTTGGACTGGCTGTATATATTAACCTAACTCACCTTGAGGCATTGAGAGAACTCAAGGAGCTTTGCACGAATTGTGGCAATATTCTCATCAGTTTGGACTGTGAAGGAGTATAACATATCCAGCTCCAGGTATTTTCGAAGAAGGCAGAGCAGGAGGTAGCCCTCAGAGCCCAGATTTGATGCAATGACATTGTGGACAACATATGGTGTGATCTTTACCATGGGCTCAATCATAGTATATATATATTTATATGGTTAGACACATACCTTTGATAAGGAGGAGAATTTTGTACCATCATTGAAGTTGATGTTCACAATCTGTTTGAAGTGTACAAGTCCTCTCCATCTTGGAAGATCATTTGCTCTTGTAACATTGAGTTAGTAGAAAATAGACAACTCAAATACTATGAAAGCAAGAACTCACTGCCAGTCCACTGTACTGATACCTTCACGTTTGAAGTCTTTGATGATCCTGACAGTCTCTGACCAAATATGATCTCCAAAGAGGCCAGAAGCATAACTGTGCAGCATGTCTAAGCTGACAGCTTTGTGGGGATCAGTGTTCTTGAGCTTGTAGAATGTGTTCTTGCACATGCTGAGTACATACACTTTAAAGCAATATAATTCACTTACTTGTAGAGGGCGCAGCCCATATTCCTTGAGTAACTTCTCACCATCCTTCTTATTCCTCTGTGCAGCTGTTTCAATAATGAGTTGCATGTTGGCAGCAGTACGTGGTGCTGCAAAGATCTCCAGTTGGGAGAGGTCTGAGGATTTTGCAAGGCATTTGGGGCAGTTGCACAGGCTGTGGTGGCCTCCACGAATCAAAGTCATGCTACATCTATGAAAAATCCATGTCAAGTTGGTACCCATTCATATATCAATAACTTACTGCTCCTCATAATCAGCAGCAAGGATAATGATGGCAGGGTAGAACTCTCTTGTAATCCCAGGGAGGATACAGTTGTATCCAACCTTGGCTGCAATCTCTACCTGTTTGCAGAGCTCATAGAAGGCCTCATGCCAGACAATTCTCTTGAAATCAACAAATTTCTTCTTGCCTTCCTCAGATGTTCCTTCATCAACCTGGTATACAGTCAATTGCATAACTTTGCATGCTATATTTAATTATACACTCACCACTGGAAGCCATCCAACCACAGCACCACCACCAAGTCTATCACTGTTGCGGATCTCAACAGGAAGCTGAGCACAACGTGCAACAACTGGATAGCCTTTCTGGGTCCCAAAGGTTGACAGTTTGGTCTTGTCAGCATAGGCAATGAGGCCAAATGGTGTTCCCCCCTCTGGGAGTGAGGACTACCAACAGCCTCAGATATAATTGAAATATGAGTACAGAATACATACCTGGAGGTNGATCTCAACAGGAAGCTGAGCACAACGTGCAACAACTGGATAGCCTTTCTGGGTCCCAAAGGTTGACAGTTTGGTCTTGTCAGCATAGGCAATGAGGCCAAATGGTGTTCCCCCCTCTGGGAGTGAGGACTACCAACAGCCTCAGATATGATTGAAATATGAGTACAGAATAGTACATACCTGGAGGTCCCATAGGGCATCAGCAGTCCAAGGCTCATGCCTGAAACGGACCCAACTAGTCCTGTTCCATCTGAACAGCCACATAGCATCCCAGACCCAATAAGGTGTCAGTCTGGGATCCTTCATCTGGTCCATAGCCCAGTCCCATAGGTCACGGCCCCAAACCTCACTCTCTAGGATCTCATCTTCATAGGGTACTTTGATGGTTGTTTTCTTGTACTAGCAGATTGTCATATCACTATCTATCTCAACTCAGGCAATGATAGTGCCAGTGCTCACAGGTGTAAGCAAGCCAGCTGAAGATTTCTTCAAGGCCACAAGGTCTGAGTTGTTCTTGATAGTGAAGCTATCTTCACCTGATGCAACCTTCTTGATAATGGCTATGAGGGCCTCTATCTGCTTCTCTGGTAGCAGAGCAGAGGTGACAAGCTCAGAAAACTCAAAGTCAACCCTGCTGCGATAGGGCTTCCAAGGTTCCTCCTCAGGTTGCAGAGGCGCTCGGAATTTCTCATCCTCAGCAACATATTCTTCCCAGGACTGTATGGTTGTTGCTTTCCCAGTCCTGGGATGGAAAGTGGTCTCAATATAACCGAGTTTGTATGCAGCATCTACAGACATGACTGTTACTAACTAAACATACTAATGATTCCCATGCATGTACATACACTGAGGAGCAACTTTAACCTGAGCTTCAGGCTCAAGGATTTGGGGCTCAGTGGCTGGTGGTAACATGTCACCTATCAACAATGAGTTTCAGTGAGCTCCCATGTAGTATCAGCTAAGTTATCACCTCTAGCTGAGCCTAGCTCTAGGTCAACCTGTTGAGGGACAGGCCCAGCAATCAGGATACCTGAAGAACAAGATTAATGAACAGGATTTATGTGGACAGAAATTCATATTCTACCAAGATCAGAAGGACCAGCAGCAGCCATCATAGCCTCTTCAGCATCTTGATATGCCCGAGCCTGTTGCTCATCTGTTATTATATTTCATAAGTAGGAATTCGCCATTCAACAGCAGAGAACTTACCATGCATGCGAGCAGCCAACTGGATATCTTGGACAAGGTTTTCATGATGCCTTCTACACGCATGCTGATGCTGCGTAAATCCCTTTGCATTGTATGTGTTGCCACAGATGTCACAAGTCTTCGTCTTGTTGGAGACATAGCTCCGTTGTAGACCACGTTCGGCACCATGAGTAGGACACATGAGTGCAAAGATGGAAGGGGTAGGATCACGTAACAGCAACGGAGAATGTTAGCACAGCAACGAGGGCAGGCAGCAAGACGATGAGGACAGGGAGCCGGACAATGACTGTCCACTGGAGGCACTCGATGAGATGAGAACTGATACTGAGGAAAGAATATTGGTGTCGAAAACCAAGTTAGTGTATCTGGGTACAACTCGGAGCATGCTCCGCACCTGCTTAGGGCCTCAGGGCTGTCGTCGAGGACGGGCGGCAAAAAACGCGGCCGCCAGCGAGCAACACAGCTCACAGCCGCACAAGCAGCAAATAACAAGGTGGCGAGAGCGGGCAGGCCTGTGGCGGCAGCGAGTGCAGGACACAATCCGACGACGAGAGATACAGGAGAGAGGAGTGCGCATGAGAGGAGTGCGACGGAAAGAGTAGAGAGGAGTGCAAGGGAAAGAGGAGAGAGGAGGCAGTGGGGGCGGGGTTTAACGTGGGGCGGTTGCAATCGATCAATTACAATCTCGATCTGAGATTGTGATGTCAGGGCACCCATCCCATTGGATTGCGAGGGAGGCAGGGGCATTGCCTCGGCTGCGGCCCATTGGACGCCCATTACCAGTGATCGGAGCCGAAGGGAATCCAGGTACCAGCAATTGCCCAGGTTGCGGTCCATTAGATCATGATCGAAATGGATCGGGCGCATGGGATTGGCACAGGAATCACATCGGAATCCCCCGGGCATCAGAATCCCCTGGAGAAAAGTGGGACACAGCATCCACGCCCGACTTCCCCTCTTGACCAGCCTCCCGAGCTGCAACAGCATGGCTTCCTCAGAGTCAGTACTGACATGCACTGACTGCGTGAGTACCACCACTCACCGTACACTGTCCACAAGGAACTGCTTGAGGGAGGAATGGGCAGCTGGTGCCCGAGTCTGCATGAGCTGCAGGAGGTCCATGAGGTTGTTGAACTTCTACCATTTCAGGTGTTATCTTATCAGGCTTGCCTGATATGGACTTATCTTGTGTTCTGCAACGCTACGTACCGT
>MPVS01000470.1:0-15454 GCA_001931775.1 Fomitopsis pinicola
TCTCTACCTCCATGGCACTAGAGCCGTCGCCCATCGTACCCGTCTACTGTCGATATGGTGCGTACCTTTCTTACCGCGGGCGGTCAATGAGTTCACCGGCTCTCTCGCAGTGCACACCGACCGATGGCTCTTCACGCACCTCGACTCGTCCTGGACAATCACTCAAGTGAAGCAACATCTCCTGACCAAGTTTCTACCAACCCTCTCCCCGCCGCTGCCCAGGTCAACACGTGTCAAACGAGAACGACCTCTCTCGCCCATCACCTTCTCCTCACATGGACACACCGGTAGCGACACCGATGGAGACAGCGACTATCATTCCGCTGAGGAGAGCATGTCTGCCGCCGAGTCAATCGACGTCGAGGACGACGGGGAGTTCTACCGCTACAAGTACGCCCCTACGTCTCGCACTCCTGGACACTCATCCACGACGCTTGTTCCCGCTATCGAGGCGTCTTTACCTTCCCCGGCCAACTATGTCCTCCTTGCTTTCTCCACCGGTCAACTAATGGAAGATCCTTTTCATCTGTCGTGGTACTCCCCGAATCCATACGAGCTCTTTGAGTTCTACCCCCGAGGCGACGCTTTCATCCCCTTACCTCGCTACAACGTGGAGGCATATGTCCGCCCCTACTTTGAGGCGCGTGTATGGGCATTGCGCTTCGTCGGCGACGATCTGTCCGCCGACCGTTCTGCAGACCTGGAGCGACCGAAGGCCAGGGGGAAGACCAAGGGTAAAGAACGTGAGCGTCGCGCAGGAAACGGTGGGGGATCGGCTGCCGGAGATGTGGGCGAGGACGCGTGGGGAGGCGAAGGCGAGGAGATGAAACGTCGACTCGAGCGTAAACACAAGAAGAAGATGGAGTGGCGCGAGCGTTGGGTAGTGGTGCACCAGGGTATCCTCAAGCTATGTCGCAGCCGTAGTGTGAGTCTCCTCAGACCTCGTCTCTGCCTCCCTGTGACGCGTCGTAGGATACACGCCCGGCGTACACAGCACCTCTCACAGCCCTACTTGCCTTACGCGGTGGCGAGTATCTCCATCCCCGCACTACCTCGGTTCTCTCGAAGGTGCAAGACCCCTCCACAGCGACCTCAACACCGCTTTCCTCGCCGAGCCCAGCGCAGCCGCATCTCCAACCGCTCTCTGATCCCATGAAGCATCCCGACACGGCCCCGAAGTACGCATCCGCGTGCGATGCTCGACGTCGCGTTGTCTGTGCTCGGTTTCGTGCGGGTCCGCACCCGCCTCCCCACTCGCCAGCCCACACCCACGCAGTAGCCGCGGGTTCTGGCGGGGGTGATCTCAGCGGGTGGTGGCGCCGTGGATCGCGCGATGCGACCGTTGTGGAGACCTTCGGGAGGAGAGATGGCCATGCGTTCGTCGCTGACGCTGCGAGTCAAGATAGGCTGGGCGCAGGCGACGAGGACGAGAACTCGGTATGGATCATCATGGACCTGTTGAATGACTCCAGTGCGTGATCGTTTCCGCGTCCCCACATCATGTTGACCTGTGGCCGCGTGCCAGCCTTCAACGACTTCCTCCGTGTACTGCATCGACACGCGCCCGTTGCCTGCAGCTCATCTTTCACATCGCGCCTCTCTGCAGAAGGCACGACCTCTGATGCCGGCTATGTGTTCGCGCCGTCGGGAGGGCCGCCATACCGCGCCTCGCCGGGGCCCTCGAGCTCTTCTCCCCCCACCAGCGCAGGCTCCCCGACGTTGACCGGTTCACCAGGCGTTAAGAATACCGCACCTTTTGCAAGGTCAGCTTCCACCACGGCATTGCCGTATCCGGAATGGCGACAGTGCCTTGTTCACCGCGCGCGGCGGGCAGGGGTCGGGTCGGTCGGTCGGGCTATGGAGTTCGTCATGTTTGGTGGGGACACTATAGAAGATATCGCGGACGCTAGTGATGACGACCTATTCACCCACTTCGATACACCCGGAAACCAAGAGCCTATTCACGCTAGTCCAGCACGCACACCTCTTGCGAAGCAGCCGTCGATTCACTCACAAATCAACTTATCGCCCACGCTATGGCGCAACTACCTCAACGATGACAGTGACAGCGAGTCGGACGCAGAGTCAGAGCTGAGCGAACAGGAGTGGGAGAACTGGATGGGAGACTTGCCTCGCCAACGTCGCATCCTGACCCACACTGCCGAGCAACATCTGCGGCACCTCAGTGCAGACATTGAAGAAGACGAGGACGACGAGGACGACATCGCGTGGGCGCGGGACGAGCCTCCGAGTGATGATGGTACCGGACTGCCCACGAGTGACGACAGCGAGCTTGTTACCTCGATCACGCTCGATATGCGCAGGAGGAGCTGGTTGGCGCGGGCGGTGCGGAGGAGTGCCGGGCGGGCATTCGTGGAGAGCGAGAGGGGGGTGTCCGCGACAGGGCGGATGCGAAGGAGGGAGCGCGTGTAGGGGTGGGGGACACGCAGCCATGGTTGCTTGGTGTTGGGGCGCCCGATCGTGTGCGATTGATAGGTGAGTGCAGGTTAACGACGTGAAGCTGACGTTGCATAGGGACAGAGGAACGGTAAGCGGACGAATGGGAGGCTTACCAGCTCCCAGTGATTATTGAACACTTGTGCGGTGTTCTAGGTATATATCTGAACACCGCTCTTCGTGTGTTTGGGTATGCATCTAATCATCGCTCTTCGTGCGTTGGTACGTATCTGTACTTCGCCCTTTTGTGTGTATCCGGACATCACCCTTCGTGTGTGTATCTGGACATCGCCTGAGCACTGCTCTTGCGAGACTCACGTACTCCAGACATCCTGCCCTATCCGTCCCCGAATATATTTTTGAACACGCATCGCGCTGAATCTGCCCTCCAAGTCGCCTACTGTCCCTTGTCCTCTGTCCACTCTACCTCGTCCGACCTCACCTCCTCCTACCGCTCCTCGTCCCTTTGTCTGACTCCCACTCCCCAATCTCGGACTCGGAATCCTCGACGACCGCGGGCGTCATCTTGACCGTTCGCAGTCGGTGCACCTTCACATTGATCCTCCCCCGCAAAGCGGACTTGGAAAGCACATCCCCGGCGTGATACGCCTCAATGCAAACTCCCGAGCACCGCGCCGCGACAGTCGTCGAAAGGGCGGCCGCCCACTCTCGAGTTCACTGAGGAGGACCTCGAGGACCTCGTTCCCGCCCGGGTGAGTGACTCGCGTTCCCAAACGGGATATTCGCCGGCTACCCGATGAGCCGTGCCCGTGTGCCTAGCACAACTTTCTCCGGGTAGCCGTCCACAGTGTAATGCATCTTCGCGCTTCGCATCCCCGAGACCGCCTCTACCAATTGATTGTTTAGTAGAGATATGTCCGGTAATAAAAATAGCACGTACACCTTCATATGGTCGCAGCAGTCGGAACCAGGCCCTGTGCGTTGTCGAGCTAAGCTCCGGCCGCGGTATGTCCGGTGGCTTCCTCGTCTCTCCTCGAGGCTCGTACCGGGCTTGATAGCAATCTTCCACAGGGGATATCTCATGGCTTCCGTTCACTCTGAACTTCAAGTCTACAATGACTGACCTGTTTATGTCTGAATCCCTCGTCATATGCCGGAAAATGCTTCCCGAGGTTGAGGGTACAAGGGTACCGGCAAAGACATTGTTCGTAGCTATCCAAGGTCGGAAGAAGCCTTCTGATCTGGGCCAGTTACGAACACTGCCTGGCCAGTAGTCCCTCACTACCCGATCATCATGACATATTGAGATTCTGTTGCTTCGTTTGCTTCTCATTGGCTGGTATATAACCTCTGCAAGCTCCGAGCAACCATCACTTTCACGTGCCCAAATTCTGAACACTCAGTAGCCATGGTGACTCCTGAGTGAAAGCATGCAACATGGTGTTGTTACGAGCTGAACATCACTAATGCTTAGCATGAATCATACCGAGATTGGCTTGTCAGACACTACTCTACAGTTTCCATTCTCTCAGTGTGCATGCTTGCATCAGTAGCATTCAGAGTGAAGTCCGACAAGTTCTAATCCCACAAGCAAAACAACATAGATTACATACATCTCGACATGGGGTTCGTGTAAAATTACTAAGGGCACAACCTCAGATGAATGACCCTGGGTGCCATTGTTGTGCCCTGGCAGGATCAGGCTATGGCCAACTCCGTCATCAAGCCGTATAACTCTGCTCTAACGATGCACACGACCCTTGAACACTCCAACTGTTCATTCAAGTTGATGCTTGACGGGGCGATTTGCGACTCATCTGCAAGAAGAGACGCAACATTTCGTCTCCCGGCTTCACTGACCACAACGTGTTGATTGCCCAGGTCGTCTCGTCGATTACCGCCTCCTTCCGTTTCGACGGCTCTCTCAACGTCGACTTGAACGAGTTCTAGACCAACCTGGTCCCCGTCTCCATTTCCCCCTCGCCCTGATTATCTCTGCTGAGAAGGCTCACCATGAGCCGAACTCTGTCGCTGACATGACGTTCTCGTGCTTCGAGACCGGCAATCAGATGGGCAAGTGCGACTTGAGGGAGGGCAAGTACATGGCATGCACTCGGCCCTACCATGGCGACGTCGTCCCCAAGGATGCCAACACTACTGATAGGACGTAACGGGCTGTCCAATTCGTCACCCGGTGCCCGACCGGTTTCAAGCTCAGGATCTGGAGCGAGCCCCCGGTGCACATCCCTAGTGGTGACCTCGCCAAGGTTACCCGCTCGCTGTGCATGCTGTCCAAAATCGTCATATCGATGGCGTGGAGCCGTCTCGACCACAAGTTTGACGTGCTCTACTCAAAGTGTGCCTTCGTCCACTGGTACGTCACGGAGGAGGATGAGTTCTCGGAGGCTCGTCAGGATCGTACTTTGAGATTGAGCACTGACAGATGCGACCACCGCCGGCAGAGGGTTTTGACCGGGGAAGGTGATTCGGTTGAGGTCAGGGACTGCAACTCCTTGAGATGTCCGTCATAGGTTGGCGCACATCAGAGGTTACGCGCGCTGCATGACCGGTAGTGAGACAAGGGGCCACTTGAAATAACCACCAGTGCTGCTTACAGCCAGAAATTCGCCGCACATCTCATATTGTCATCTCCGTAGTTGCTCGTAGTGCATGCAGGGAGGAGTCAATGTCATTGCTTCTACTCTGTGTAAGATGACACATGGAAGGACTTGAATGCGAAAAACATGCATGGCGGGACCCAAGCTCGGAAAGAGCTCATCGAATGACCATGTACCCATAAGTATACTAGCTACGGCGATCCTCGAGTTTGCACAGTAAGTATGTTGACGGACAGCGCGAAGGTGAAAACAATGAGTGGACGCACACAATTCAATGCAGTATAACGTGAGGATGCCGGGGACGAGGACGAGGGAGGCCATACCGGTGTGAGCTTCGAGTGGCGTCATCGTTCGGCGGACAGTTGCGCGCTGAGCCTGAGCGCTTCGACTGCTCCGAGTGTCTCTCTACTTACCACCACCTATGTCCTGCCAGCCCGAGTATATGCACCGTCTTCAGCAGGATAAAGCAACCATTTTTTCTTCCTCGGGAACCCCGGGTCGTATCTGCAAGTCTGGGCCCCCCGCAGAGCTCTCAGTCAAGACGGCGGTAAGGCCCTTCAGCAGCCTTGGTTTCTTCGTGGCAAGCACACCAGCCGTTACCGGGAACTCTGAGAACGTCTTTTGGAGTCGACGAGCACGAGCCAGTAGTGGTAAGTGCAGATACCATTCGGGAACGACCACCCACTCTTGACGTCTCATGCTGATCAACAGTCCTTCGTATTTTGGGTACCGGATAGTATACTATACAAGCGGTACAAGACGGTGGTATATACGGGGACCTGAAGGGAAGGCAATGCACTCGCATTGTTTGGGTTTGGGCTGCTCTGAGTCTGCTAAGGTACATTTCTTCTCCTACTAAGCATACATACGGCAGCGCGACGACATCCGGTGCGACTTATACCCTTACATTTGCCCGGACTTCTACCCCCGAACTCGCGTGCTTCACGGGCGTGACAACACTCGAGCTTTCGCGCGTGCAGTTCCCGACGCTTGGCAACTTCGCAGCGCTCGTGTGCAGCCTGCCGGGCATGCGCAGCCTGGCACGCTGGCAGGTGGATTGGATGAAGAAGACGTATGATGCGAGCGAGGTGCGAGACCGCAAGGAGTACTTATTTGAGGCTGAACTCGCACGACATGGACTGGTTGGACACCTTCGCGGATTGGCTCATCATGGCGATGACGGTGCAAGACCTGCGGAGCGGAGACCTGACGTTCGCCCGACTTTCTTGCATGATTACAAGCTTGGTCGTGCACTCGTAGTCTGCTCCCTGCAGGCGGGATGGACTAAGGTAAGTCAGTTGCTCAGTGCTTAGCCTATCAATGAGAAGTGCGTCACCATCCTCCGAGGCACCGCGCCACCACGCGACCTATCGTCCGTTCCGCCGCGCTCACCAGTCCACCGCGCGCAGATGACCGAGCGTCCTCGCCTCTGGGGCTTGTTACCATCGCGCGCAGTGACATCTGCGCCACGTGCAACTTGAAGCGGTTCATGCTGCCTCCGATCGCAACGGAGAAGGGAGATGAATCGGTAAGAATAGTTCTGAATCTCGCTTGAGCTTGCGCAGCCGCTGTCTCGCGACGGGACGAAAATCGCAGGTACATTTGAGGCTGCCGGGCAACTCAAATCGCAAAGTACGTACCGGCTCGTACCGGTGCGACGATATCCTGCACCGGAACCTGGGAACGTGTCACTAGCTTTGCCACGTAGGTGGACCGCCACGCGCCCCGGGCCATCCATATGTTTCGTTGGAGACGGGCCCCGGCTGCGTCGTATCGAAGCACAGTCAATCAAACGCACGCGCGCAGATAACCTCTGGTGCTGGGGAAACAATTACAGGCGCATAGGACGCCCGAGTGAGTAATTCTACCCCTCAATATTTCATGCATACGGGCGAGTGACGCGCTGAAATGCGAACCGGACGCTTTCAGACTCCAGTCAGTCAGCTCTGGGTGCAGGCGGTGTGGACGCAGATATGTGAACCAGCCTGGTAATGACACGGAAGCGCATGTACGTACCGGTTAATGGGCCGTGTTCCGTGAGTGACCAGGTTCTTGTTGACTGTCGCCATATCATTCCATACAGAGATCGCGGCTGGGTGAGAGGTCTAGCCGAGCCGGCTTAATGACAAAATTGCACGGTCTCCGGGAGGGACGTGGCTGCCGCACACGGCATGGGACGCAACCATGGCACTGGTAGAAGGCAAGCTTTCGACAGGCCACGCGAATCACTACATCGACAGAAGCCTTCTCCCCCTTATCACCAATGCAGACTGCGACCGCCGATCGCGCCGATTGTGACTGCACCAGTTGTCATTCTGTCGATTGGAAAATGACCCAGAGATGGCCTGCCGTCTCGAGCTTCGCCACAAAGGTGCGTTCGTATTGTGCGTTTCAGCCTGGGTTACGACTCGGAGCTGACGTCTTCTGGATGAGGCAACCGTATTGGCCGTCTTTGGGCTACGCGCCGAGACACGGACCATGATGGCACTGGACTCAGTCGAAGGACGGCTCCCGACATGACGACAACGCAAGCGAAAGACACTCCTTCCGAAGGTATGTCTCCAAGTTGTCATCAAAGCTCCGTCGCCCAATGAGTAGCTAGGAGCGACCCGAAGGCAATCTCGTGGAAACGCGCTACCGGCATGATAGCCCCGTCTTCTCACCATTTCCGGTTGCAAGCTCGGCGTGCTGACTCCAAGCAATGACCACTCGGAGTGCACCGGCGACCAGAACCTGCCATCCTGTTGGTGGACCCCGGTGCCATGAGTGCGTTGTCGCGTATTGGCGGGCGATGCTTTGAGGCATGAGCATTGACATACAGAACCTGCGGGCCCCAGACGACGCAATGCTTCGCAGTCGCAGAGCCCGCCGTGCCGTGCGTATCCGCGAAATGACAAACAGAACGAACTCTCTGCAGCTCGCGATCTCGGAGGGCGAGACCGGCTTCAAGGCGTTCGACTGCAGCCCCGGCACACTCAAGAGGAAGTGAAAGAGCCGGTGATAAGGTGATTCAGATTGGATGTGATGATATCTCACACAGAATACAAAACCTTGGAGCATTGCTCCAGTTGGCTAACGAGGCCGCTGTCGCCGACTGATGGTCGGACGACACTCGGGTCTTTCACCAGCCTGTCACAATTTTCCACAGTGAAGCCTGACGGGCCGAGCATCACTCTACTCGTATTGCAATTGAGTGGCTACCGGACACAGTACTACGTCCACGCCGGGCGATGATGTCCCGGTATGTAAGTGTCATGGTGCAAGTAAAGAACATATGGTTTGCCCTTCTATGCATATGGCTGACCCCAAGTTGTTAGTTAGTTTATTCTCTTGCGAGTAGGTTGAGCGATGCATCCGCAACGCGACATGCACATGGGGACGCATAATGAAACGAGATCTTGGGTGATTGCTCTGTGACTGAGCGACCGATCTCGATCTCCGTTCAATTTATACGGAGAGGCGGCCGTGGAAGGCAGTGTCGATTGAATCCCTTGCTCTCTACAATGGGTGCGCATGCCGGCTCATGTAACCCGACTTGCTCGCACTATTTATCGACGCTGTCGAGCATCGCGAACGCGGGAGATAGCTGATTACTATACCTGCTTGCGACGTGGGCAGCGTTGAAGTACATCGCGGATATTGACAGCTCCATACTGATCGTTTCTTAGCTCGACGAGTCTGACGTGTTTTACTTACCAAGAACGAGTCGTACATATGTTGCGGCCGGCACGACATCACCCTGTAAGACTTGAGGACAGCCCACTTGGGCAGAAAGACTTGCCTGGAGAACGAGCTCACGACGGTGTTCGACCTCGCGAACAGCGTCCTCAGACGGGAGATGCAGCGCGATGCGGCAGCACATGCCAACGCCGTCTTAGAGGAATGATGCGACCTCGTTGACCTCAAGAGGAGGTTCGCCGGCTTTGGCCCAAAGGACTCGCCTGTCCAACGAGTGTCGAAGAACTCAACAACAGAGACCTGGTATGTCCAGTCCAACGTCGCATGACTACTGTCCCTGATGCACGCTATATAGTCGTCTCCCCTCGAGCATAGACGGGGGACACCGAACTGCCCTCGCCCGCGGCCCATGCAGAGATGGTGGTCGGTCCGTCTGGAGTGGCTAGGAAAATCTAGCTCTCGACGAAAGACATGGCGAGACGGCGGGAGACGAAGTGGATTGACTATGTCGATCGACGTACGTGCGAGATGTCTACGAGTTGTCGTCACAGTTGTCTATACATCCCATACGAACCATACCAAGCCCTGTATGCATGCAGGCTGTACAAGTATCTGAAGGATCGTCAACTTGAATGCCCGTGAACCTCATTGTCATAAGCTTTCGAGTTGCCCGCAATACAGGACCGCCCCGTGAATCCGTAGTTGCTGGTTGCCTACGTGTCGGACTTGCGGCGAACGACAGGGCTTTGCTCGCCGCGCTTGCTACACGTGCAAGGCGATGAGATACGCCTTGTGTCGAACGGAAATGCGGCATCGAAATCGTCGCTACATAGCCCCAGGCATACAAGCTTGTTTAACTAGCTGTCGTCGAGTGCAGCGAGCGGAGATCTCGCTGCTACAAATATCGGTCGTCGTTTCCGATACGACCCAGAGTCCCTGAGACTCATACGAGGCCCGTCTCCTCAAGTCGTCACGTTCCGGGGTGGATGTGATCCACTGACACGCCGTGCAGCGCGATGATCCTCTAGCACCCGAGTAGTACTATACATAGACGTGCCACTTGAGGTGCGCGTCGTCAAGTCGGCTGGAGAGGCAACTGCTCCATCCACAAGGTACCGGCGAACACACGAGGTGGGCACACCCGGCCGTCTCGAGAGTTGACATGCTGCGCACACGTCGTGCGCTGATCTCGTCGTGTCGTGTTGTGAATCCATGGGTGCGCCGTTCGTCGTGCATGACGGCTTGAGGTGACGTTCCGCGCACAGGGCGCGAGTCGGGTCACTTGGATTCGACCACACCATAGCAGGTTTCGATGGAGAACCAGTTGGATTGCAAGCCGTGTAGATACATTCGACACCACTACCTACCTTCCGGGGACAGCGCGCCCTCGCAGATTGTGCCGTGCTCGACGTGTACTGCGCCCCGCGCGAGGCTCGCCGCTGCGGTGAGGGCGAGCATCGGAAGAAAACACGTACCATATCAGAAAACACCGCGTCACCCATCCCGCCGCGACCGTCGCCCGCCACGCCCATCCCGTCGCCATCCTCGTCCTGCCGTTGGCATGTCGAGAGATGTCAGTCGACCAGACGTGGCCAGCCCAGTCCGGCCCTGTAATGGTGNGACTCGTCGTGCGCGCCGTTGACGGTCGTTGCGACGAGGGAGGTCTTCTACGCAGCTGCGCGACCGCGAAGCAGCCGCGTTGCGATGCGGCAGATGGCGCCATGCTGATCCCGCGGGCCTGGCTCGAGCCTATAAGGAGGCCCACATCGTCCCTGTTTGCCAGAGCTCTCTTGCCTTCCTTACTCTCGGCACCTGGTCAATGGAGGTGAGTGATCGGTCAGCTGCGACGCGGCTCTGGGCTAACTCTGCACATTAGATGAGGATGGGTATCGGGGACGTACCGCAGAACGAGCCCGCTGTTATCGGCGTGCTGGTCGTCGGCGCCGCTGGCTTGATGGACGTGTGGTTGTCGTGGAGAGTGCGGCGCGAGACGCATACGAGAGCGGGAGAGTCGGCGTGCGCGCGTCGGGTAGCGAGGCATCCGTGTGGGCCAATGTCCGTGTGAGTTCATGTTCGTACGATCGTACCGCCGCAAGCGCAGGTATCCCCGACCACTGTCGACTCGTGCGTGAGTCACTCGCGGGGGCGTGGCGAGCGCGTCATGCAACGGACGAGCACTGCATTGCTCGTGAGTGCATACTGCGTGGGCCAGTTTCGGGTGCACGCATGCAGCGTACACCGGTGTGCCGACTTGTCAAAGGCATCGGAGAGGTCGAATCTGCAGTGATACTCAGTGACGGTAGATACGATCTCGAGGGAGGGGTGTGGCGACGATGGCGGCACCGCTGACGAGCACCGCACGCCAGATGTATCTGCCCGCGCCGGTGCTGTGCCACTTGACCCCGAGGAGCATGATCGCCGCCACCACGCATGTCCAGATCAGCGCGGAGAACGTGACGGGCTCTGCCCAACGGCGTCGTCAGCGTCTCGTGAGTAGAAGTGTGTGGGCGAGAGGGCTCACCGATGAAGTACGCCGTGAGCCCGCCGAGGAGGTAGCCCACCGTGCCGATTGGCAGCGTGGACTTGTACAGCCGGTGTGTGGACACCTCGTGAAGGCCCTCGCGAGACATACCGGCAGACGGCGCGGCTCCAGCCCGCCTCCGAATCGCGGGTGCTCGCGTTGCGTGCGGTATGCTGTGCTTTGCGGAGAGCAGCAACAGGGCGCACTGCGGCGTCGTAACAACAGTTGCGCGGAGGTCAACACGGCGAGCGCGTGCGAGGTGGCATCTAGGTGTGGCTGGCGGTTACCGTCGAGTCCGTGCGCGGTTGCGCGCGAAAGCTTCGTTGCAGAGAAACTGTGGAATGCGGTTGGGAGCGGCGCGAGACGGAGGAGAGTACGGACGTGAGGCGGCAGGCTGCTGAGCTTGCCAGCGAGCACGCGGGCATGGAGGCGGTCGACACCAGCGAGTGTGTCTCTCACCAGGGCTCGCTGAGTCTTGATAGGGGAGGGCGCGGTCGACGCGGCATGAGCGAGTGTGCACGCTGTCAGGCGCGGCCGGTAGAGACGTAGTAAGGGAGGGAGGAGCGCGCGTGTGGGGTTGTACGCGCAGAAACACGTCTTGCACGCGGAGAACGGACGGGCAGTCGTTGCAGGCAGTTGCCCACGCAGCTATTCTGAGCGTTCCGGGTGGAAAGTGGGTCTGTAGGTTGAGTGAATCGACGGGACGGGGAAGGGAGGAGAGGGTCTCACTGAAACGTATCTTGCGCAACGAATACTTGATCGCTGGCGATGAGTCGATGACCAGCCAATGCGGGCGAAGGACGTCGAGTGCGCCAGGTCAAGAATGGGTCTGTAGGTTGAGTGAATCGGCGGGTAGAGACGGGACGGGGAAGGGAGGAGAGAGTCTCACCAAAATGCGACTTGCTCAGCGAATACTCAAACTCCGGAGATGAATCAAAGACCATCGGGTGCAGAAGGAGTCAGCGATTAGCCACGCAGCGATTCCGAGGGTGCCCGGTGCGAATTGCGACGTCGCGTGGTCAAACAGTAACACCGCAGCGCGACAGTGTGAGGAGCGTTTTGGTGAGAGGCAGACGTGGCTGATTTGTGTCGACGCTGAGGACGAGTTCCTGGTCGTTTTGCGTCGTAGCGGTGCCAGACGGGAGCCGCTGTGAGTGCGGTGACGGGGTGTATGCACAGCAGGGCGGCAGGAGGACGGGACGGCGGCAGGGAGCGTCGCCAACAGCAAGGAGAAGGGTGTGGGTGACAAGCGAGAGAGCGAGATGGAGAGCGAAGGCGGGGCGCAGGATGGGTGGAGGAAACGGCAGACGGAGTGCTTGAGGCGATCGAGAGGACGGCGAGCAATGAGAGAAAAGAGGCGCCGTGGAGGTCGACGCGCGATCTTGGGACTCGGAGTCGTCTATGACTCGTCCCGTGTGGCTGTCAATAGACGTCATTCTGGTATCCGTTACATGTACAAGAGCCTACCGACGCGACGGCCGTTGAGTCGTTTCTTGACTTTGTACCACCTCCATCCCCCAGTAGGACGCACTCAGTACTCGGACTCCGGGCCCCTCGTCAGACCGGAAATCTGTGGCGTCAAGGTCCGCCCGATATACCCCTCGAGCCTCAAGTCTTGGGTCATACGCGGGCCTTCCAGATTCGGACATGGCGTACATTCTGTACGCTGTTCATGAACGCCAGGACACCGGTACCGTGTCGTGTATTCACAGTCAAAACCTAAGTCAACATACTGATCCAAAGTTACAACATGCTTATTTAGGGCTACTTACTCCTTTTAGTAGTTTGTTATCCACCCGTACTCGCGCGCCCAAGCTGCCAGACGTTCACATCGCCTTCACGTCCCTTTCTGGATCTGCTGCACGCTATACACACTAGGGCTGATGGTGCATAAACCAGATTCCCATTCTCTACCTCCATGGCACTAGAGCCGTCGCCCATCGTACCCGTCTACTGTCGATATGGTGCGTACCTTTCTTACCGCGGGCGGTCAATGAGTTCACCGGCTCTCTCGCAGTGCACACCGACCGATGGCTCTTCACGCACCTCGACTCGTCCTGGACAATCACTCAAGTGAAGCAACATCTCCTGACCAAGTTTCTACCAACCCTCTCCCCGCCGCTGCCCAGGTCAACACGTGTCAAACGAGAACGACCTCTCTCGCCCATCACCTTCTCCTCACATGGACACACCGGTAGCGACACCGATGGAGACAGCGACTATCATTCCGCTGAGGAGAGCATGTCTGCCGCCGAGTCAATCGACGTCGAGGACGACGGGGAGTTCTACCGCTACAAGTACGCCCCTACGTCTCGCACTCCTGGACACTCATCCACGACGCTTGTTCCCGCTATCGAGGCGTCTTTACCTTCCCCGGCCAACTATGTCCTCCTTGCTTTCTCCACCGGTCAACTAATGGAAGATCCTTTTCATCTGTCGTGGTACTCCCCGAATCCATACGAGCTCTTTGAGTTCTACCCCCGAGGCGACGCTTTCATCCCCTTACCTCGCTACAACGTGGAGGCATATGTCCGCCCCTACTTTGAGGCGCGTGTATGGGCATTGCGCTTCGTCGGCGACGATCTGTCCGCCGACCGTTCTGCAGACCTGGAGCGACCGAAGGCCAGGGGGAAGACCAAGGGTAAAGAACGTGAGCGTCGCGCAGGAAACGGTGGGGGATCGGCTGCCGGAGATGTGGGCGAGGACGCGTGGGGAGGCGAAGGCGAGGAGATGAAACGTCGACTCGAGCGTAAACACAAGAAGAAGATGGAGTGGCGCGAGCGTTGGGTAGTGGTGCACCAGGGTATCCTCAAGCTATGTCGCAGCCGTAGTGTGAGTCTCCTCAGACCTCGTCTCTGCCTCCCTGTGACGCGTCGTAGGATACACGCCCGGCGTACACAGCACCTCTCACAGCCCTACTTGCCTTACGCGGTGGCGAGTATCTCCATCCCCGCACTACCTCGGTTCTCTCGAAGGTGCAAGACCCCTCCACAGCGACCTCAACACCGCTTTCCTCGCCGAGCCCAGCGCAGCCGCATCTCCAACCGCTCTCTGATCCCATGAAGCATCCCGACACGGCCCCGAAGTACGCATCCGCGTGCGATGCTCGACGTCGCGTTGTCTGTGCTCGGTTTCGTGCGGGTCCGCACCCGCCTCCCCACTCGCCAGCCCACACCCACGCAGTAGCCGCGGGTTCTGGCGGGGGTGATCTCAGCGGGTGGTGGCGCCGTGGATCGCGCGATGCGACCGTTGTGGAGACCTTCGGGAGGAGAGATGGCCATGCGTTCGTCGCTGACGCTGCGAGTCAAGATAGGCTGGGCGCAGGCGACGAGGACGAGAACTCGGTATGGATCATCATGGACCTGTTGAATGACTCCAGTGCGTGATCGTTTCCGCGTCCCCACATCATGTTGACCTGTGGCCGCGTGCCAGCCTTCAACGACTTCCTCCGTGTACTGCATCGACACGCGCCCGTTGCCTGCAGCTCATCTTTCACATCGCGCCTCTCTGCAGAAGGCACGACCTCTGATGCCGGCTATGTGTTCGCGCCGTCGGGAGGGCCGCCATACCGCGCCTCGCCGGGGCCCTCGAGCTCTTCTCCCCCCACCAGCGCAGGCTCCCCGACGTTGACCGGTTCACCAGGCGTTAAGAATACCGCACCTTTTGCAAGGTCAGCTTCCACCACGGCATTGCCGTATCCGGAATGGCGACAGTGCCTTGTTCACCGCGCGCGGCGGGCAGGGGTCGGGTCGGTCGGTCGGGCTATGGAGTTCGTCATGTTTGGTGGGGACACTATAGAAGATATCGCGGACGCTAGTGATGACGACCTATTCACCCACTTCGATACACCCGGAAACCAAGAGCCTATTCACGCTAGTCCAGCACGCACACCTCTTGCGAAGCAGCCGTCGATTCACTCACAAATCAACTTATCGCCCACGCTATGGCGCAACTACCTCAACGATGACAGTGACAGCGAGTCGGACGCAGAGTCAGAGCTGAGCGAACAGGAGTGGGAGAACTGGATGGGAGACTTGCCTCGCCAACGTCGCATCCTGACCCACACTGCCGAGCAACATCTGCGGCACCTCAGTGCAGACATTGAAGAAGACGAGGACGACGAGGACGACATCGCGTGGGCGCGGGACGAGCCTCCGAGTGATGATGGTACCGGACTGCCCACGAGTGACGACAGCGAGCTTGTTACCTCGATCACGCT
>MPVS01000471.1:0-13367 GCA_001931775.1 Fomitopsis pinicola
ATGTTGTATTCTCTTCCTGCAATCATCACTGCCTCCACTTGAACTCCGAGGACGCTGCAGCCGGTTGATGCGATGCGACAGCGGTCACGTAATCGTAATGACACCCCACCGTCTTTCCGAGAACTGCAGCCATGCTCACTGACAAGATCCCAGCAGGTGACCTTCACGCCGGATCTCACATGAAATCTCAGGAACATTCGGTACACCGCAAGCTGGTTATACCATCGCTCTCTTGGTCACTCTCTGCGGGCAGGCTCTTCTCCGCATGCATGACCGAATCGACTTTCAAGGACGAATGGGAGCGAGTCCTATGGAAGAAGAAACCATACCCAGATGATTATGTTCCCAATACATTCCTATCATTTCTGAGCAAGAACTGTTTTTTCTGTACGTCTTTCTGTCTATCCGTGTGGTTCTGACGTTACATCGTGTGACATAGCCAACTTCCCGCTGTACTCGTACTGGACATTGGTGCGGTAATTCTTCGCTGTCACGCAGCATCTCGCATCTTTAGTCATATTTTTCGCCATCTTTGTGCACCTCAACGAGCGTCGTCTGGACCCGCGCGCTCTTATACTATGGGCATCTATTGGCGCGTTCCTAGCCGGCTGTTCCGTATGGGAATTCCTAGACTGCTGCAGCAACGCATGTAGCCAGGGCTGATGAAGGCTTGTACATGTGGTAATGCGACGGCGCTGACGTAATTCTAATGACACCCTCCATTGGGGCTCACGGAGGATCGGAGGCCGGCCTAAGGGAACTGAGTTTGACAACCATCTGAGACATGCGATGGAGGTACCATCAGATATATGACTAGGTGGTGAGCGCGATGGAACATTCTGTGCTGCCGTTTCATTGTTCACGGCAAAGGCACTCGTGATCAGTGCAGACATGTACAGCATTGGGAGTTGCGGCTGGGTCAGCTCCCAAGCGCGGACAGTACTTAGTAGTGGCGGTCTTACTCGCGAGTCAGCTGCGCAGTTACATTACCCGTCCTCGTCGTCAACACGCTCACCCTACGGAATGCCTACACCTCTGGTTCACGATGAAGGCCAAGGGGAATTCCATAGGTATTTCCAAGCGACCTCGTCTCTTCTAGAGGATGACTTGTCTCTCGCATTCCGAGGGATGGTTGTTGCCGATTACAGCAGTACTCTCCAGCCGCAATCGGTACCTCTTGCATCGCCGCTAGGCGGCCAGTACGGTCAACACCCTTCCCCTCATCAGATACGAGCTCCGCCGCAAGTCCAACAGGCACGCGCGCCCTACAGTGGCTTCCCACAGGCGGAATATTCCGCTTACTACGGTGGACCCTCCGCGCCTGTCGATTCATACGATGCCTATCGTCGGACCTCCGAGACGTTGTCGTTGTACGCGCCTTCCCCTGCCTTCATTGCTGCGACCGGTCCCAACGTCTATGCTGGCCTTACACCACAGTCATTGCACCCTCACGCCGTGCAGGATTTCCACAGCCACCAGGCCGGTATCTTCTTCGATGACACTGGTTACCCTCGACCAATGGCTTCGCAATTTTACTACGCAGTACAACCGATGGTCTACCATGCATCAGCCACACCCTCTCCGATGCTTGACAACAAGCGTGATATTCATGTAAGATACATACTCGTCACTGCTACGTATTGCTTACCAGTTATTGCTTTTTCCCCCTTTCCCCCTCGCAGTACACCCAGAAACAGCGTGGCCCCCATGGTATTATGTATTCGAACGTTCGCCCAGCGCCCTCGCCTCACCCGCGAGTGTACCACGAGCATACCGAGTTGCGCCCTGGGGCTATGGTTCCCGCTGGGACTGCATATGGTCCTCCTGGCATGAGTCCCCATCCTCAAACACACCAATGCGCATGCCAGAATGGAGGGCGTGGTGGTGGTCGACGCGGCAACGTCGCTGCCGACCAACGTGTTTCTATCCGTAGCCCGCTTCTGGATGAGTTTCGCGGAAACAGGAATGGTAGATGGGAGCTCAAGGTATGTATAGCGTTTGCAGATGGTGCCGTAGTCATGAGTCCTGACCTTCTGTTCGTAGGATATTTACGGCTACATCGTGGAGTTCAGCGGTGACCAGCACGGCTCGCGATTCATCCAGCAGAAGGTTGAGACAGCGAGTAGCGAGGAGAAGCAGAAGATCTTCGGAGAAATCGTGCCAATCCATGCGCTGCAGCTTATACAGGACGTCTTCGGGAACTACGTATGTCGGCATCGGGCTGGTTATGTTGCGTGCCGAGACTGAAATCGTTGGACACAGGTCGTACAGAAGCTCTTTGAACACGGCACGCAGACGCAGCGTGCGCTATTGGCGAAAACTATGGAAGGTCATATACTTCCTCTGTCGCTGCAGATGTACGGTTGCCGGGTCGTTCAGAAGGTTCGTGGAGAATCCCCAGTTGAAACTCGTTGCTGAACAATTCAATTGTCGCAATTGGTAGGCTATAGAGTTTGTCACCCCGGAGCAACAGAGCAGTTTCGTCCAGGAGCTCGAGAGTCAGGTCTTACGATGTGTAAGAGATGCGAATGGCAATCATGTGAGGTTGTTCTTGCTCCCTATTCTCAAATATGCTAAGCTGTTGTTGTATAGGTTATTCAGAAGCTCATAGAGTGCGTGGCTGCCGAGCGGCTGACATTCATCGGCTTGTTCAAGAGCTACGTGTATGAGCTCGCAACACATCACTACGGCTGCCGCGTCCTGCAGAGGTGCTTAGAGCACCTTCAGGAGGACCACATCCGTCCGCCGATGGAAGAATTGCACAAGCATATCACTCAGCTAATGCAAGATCAGTTCGGGGTGCGTATGCTTCTGTTCTCGGCGGAGCCCGTACCCTCACTGACGTGGCTACGCAGAACTACGTAGTCCAATTAGTCCTAGAGCATGGGAAGTTGCAAGATCGCGCCCTCGTGATTTCCAAGCTTCGGGGGCAGATGCTTCATATGGCTCGGCACAAGTTCGCGTCCAACGTCTGTGAGAAGGCCCTGATTGCTGCAGACCCGGAGAATCGTCAACTCTTGATTGAGGAGATGATGGCACCCAGACCGGATGGTTTGAGTTCCGTGCTGGCTATGATGAAGGACCAGTACGCCAGTACGTATCATGCGGATCTCTTTGCGGGCCATACTGACTGCTATGTGTTGTGTCTATAGACTACGTCTTGCAGCGGGCTCTGACCGTCGTCGAGGGCGAGCAAAAGCAAGCCTTTATTGCTAGCATCAGGCCGCAGCTCATGAACATGAGGCGGTACTCGATCACCTTCAGTAAGCATCTCACATCCAGTGAGTCTGGCATAGTCACCCAAAGTGACTTCGTGCTTACCTCGCGCCCAGTCGAGCGCCTCCTCGAGGAATGCATGTCTGACGAAGGGAAGGCGCAGAAGGAGGAAAACGATAAGGATTCTCAAGCTACCGCGATATCTTCATCCAGCAAGTAACCCACTACATGAGATTGAAATCCAGTGTACTCGTCCAATATCGTGGAGGGCCCACACTGACGGCCCCGAAAAGCGCACATCACGCGCCATGCGGCAATAATACTGAAATCACAGGTTGAGGAAGCTACTCAGGGTCAAGCAGACATGAATGAAACGGATACAGTCCATAACATGCGCAGAGCTGGTTCCTTTTCTATCTGCGCAAAATAGAACATACACCGCTTACAGTTCCAGGGAGCGCAGAAGGCGCATACCCCTTCTCGAAACGTTGAAAGACAGTCAGCCGCTTTGTGCCTTGACATCGCTCCACGGAGTAGGATTTCTTTTGTCAACACGGGTAGTACTAATACAGACATACACACGACTAGACTAGTCCAGAACTAGATCAATCACTCAGAAGAGCCCGTCCAATGCGGTGAACTCCCCCGTTTGGCCTCGAGTCAGCCCTGAGAGGTATAACGGTTAGCTGAGCAACGTAATGAATGCTCTCGTCACGGAAGGAACAGTCCAGGCGTTCTGTTGATCGGTGAGAGCGAGGGCATTCATATTTACCGCATAAGGCTGCTGCTCAGTCGGACTAACGTCCTCCAAGTCCCCGATCAGAGCGCCTAGCTTTCGCGCAGTGCGGCTGCGATGAGGAATGCAAATTTCCGGGGGTCCTTACCCTCAACGCTGTGCACTGCGCACGCACGAACACGTCTCACGACTGACCTGCCCCTGAGTTACGACTCGCCGCTGCGATATTCGCTTCTTGTATCATACCACATATAGCAGATGCAAGAATAGAATGGCCGGAACTGTGGGTCAGCATTGCGGACTTCGAAGTCAGCCGCAAGCCCAGCGAGATTGAACGCCATGAGCCGCATCATGATATGATCCTCGCATAGACCATTTATAAGCTGGCTACTGCTCCCCCGTTTCCCGAAGAACATGAGCACGGGATGAAGCGAGGATGCAACCCAGCAGGTCCCTACAGCTGAACACGAGAAGCGGAGAGACAATGCCAGTGGGGCTTTTACGCTGACACAAGCACGCGGCACTCTCCAACACGTTCTCCGAGCAGCGCGAACGAGATTAGGGGCTGCGTGAAGGACACTTCGCGGCGGAGTAATCAAACATGCATGGAAGCAAGAAAGAGTTGAGCCGAACGCATGCAGTACGGAATGCTTGCCTCATAATTCCTGGAAGGGGCCTAGTCAGACCGCTTTCGACGCGAAGCAGACATCCGTCTGGCAGGGTGATAACAATCCAACCTCGTGTTCATGGACCTGGGACTGGATGTCGTGGGACATTTTCTAGATCTCGTGCGACTAGACGCATCTCCCCCGACCTTCACTAGTACTACCGCATCGGACATGTCCCGTTTTTACGGAGCTCGGAGCTTGGGACCTGAGCATCGTCACTCACCAAAGGCACAGGACATGGCCAGCGAGTGTGCCGCCATATTCTGGCGTGCTGCAGTGGCGTGCTGCAGTGACGGGAGCAAACCAAGTATACCCCTCTCCCATTAGTTTCCTCTTCGGGCCGAGAGGATTGACTGCGGCCGAAGCGTGGACAACGGAAGGCTATCGAAATGAACATGCAGCGTCGAAGCAAAGGGTGCAGAGACGGGGACCTCAGCGCATTGAACGCACTGTGTGTGATTCTCCGCATTAGCTCTGCTCCCTTCAGTGGGAACTACGGGGACGGGGCCAACAATTGATGATTACGTGATGCAATCGGGATCTCGTAGATTTCGACTATAGGCACCTTCACGCATTGTGAGCTGTCACCCCGTGACGTGACTACATAGACCCCTCCATCACGAAGTTCGTATACAAGTCGGACTCTGAACGGGCGCTGATCTCAACACTTATATACAACGGCTACCGCCAAAGCAGGCGCGGCAGAAGGTAGCTCGTCCCGGCAGATGGGATAAGCCACCGGCACAGCATAGTATTTAGTGATAAGTTATCTTGATGTTCCGCTGCAGTCCGACCGGAGGGTGTAGCATTATGGAAACCGCTGTAAATGGATCCCTCCTCCTCGTGAAAGCAATACGAAGCGAGTGGTGCTTACACGAGTATCTACAAGACGAAAGTGAAGTCCATGCCAGTGGTGAGGACTTGAAGGACGGGGTCATCCCGGAAGCACTTATTGCGGGTAATCCTGGTTGAGAAGGTGTATCTGTTTCGCGAGCTAGTTGAGACACCGCGCAGGCCCCACCAATTGTCAGGAGGAGGAGGAGGAGGGATTCATTTAGTCACGCAAACGCGCGTACCATGCGGTGCGTGTCAGGGGTCCTGTGTTTCATCGCGATCTACGCGGAGCACCACGTCAGCGCGCGCTACGTGAGACGCTAACGCGGTAATGGACGAGCACCCTTCCCATGGCCACCCTCTCTTCCCTTGCTCGGTCAATCCATGGCCAATCCATGGCCACTCGCAGATAGTCAGCTCGGAACAACCAGTTCATAGACCTGACCTGTGAGTGGACTTATGGTCGACACGATACGCATGTATACACGAGGACCTTCGGCTTCTTAAGAGGCGTAAGTCTTCCTTCTGGCGGACCCACAACGGAAGATGCTAACACGAACGTTAACCCTTGTCTCTCACGCGCCCAGCTGTGACATGTACGCCAACTTGGTACACATCGGCCTCGGCAGCCCCGAAATCACCGGTGTTCATCAGGTACCATGTGGAGGAGGAGCTTTCGGCGAAGCGCAGGCGCAATGAGATGACATGGGTAGCATGTCGCGGCGTCGCAGGCTAAGATCGTGGTCGGCTTCCACAAGGTACGTCATACCCTACAGTCTCCAACGTGTGTCATACGCGTCGTAGGGAGAGCTAGACCTCGTGCGAGCGATGTGGCGATCGCAGAACAAATACTTAGATGAGTTGGTGCAGGACGTCAGAGAACTCTGCGAGCATATCGTCGAGTCCTCGGTACCGGTGGATGTATGGCAGTCGGTTGTGCGTGATGAGTCGATCTTCCAGAGAACGAATTCACTCGGTAGCGGAATAATATCCCCATCCAAGCCTATACCTCATTTCGAAATCCCGAAAACAGAGGCGGGCGTCACCGACACACTGCCATGTTCCAGAAAGACACAGGCAGTTCCTGCTCGGCACCGACCACCCATTCTCTTCGAGTGGGCGACCAGCGGTTCGTAGGTATGTCTTTGATCGAACGCGTGCTCTGCGTCCACGGTAGCCGACTGGCAATCAGTCACGAGCAGCTAATGGGCGCTCTGGTCTCCCACGTCAACTTTGTACGGACGACTCGGGATGTTGAACAGCATCCCTGAGGGTCTCAGCTCGTAGCATCACACGACCTTCGTTGCCGCACCCGCTGTCTCGGCAGCAAATGGTGCACCTTAGGCAAGGATCCTGTCTGCGCGCAGGGCCCTGGGTACGTCATTCAGGCGCATTGAATCGCGCCGACCGCCTTTGCGCTGATTATCAGATCTACTGTGGGCACCGGACGCGACCGTCGCGACCCACGCAATCAAAGGGTCAGCGTCTGACATTCCTGCCGATCAGCCGATCAGGCCAGGGCGAGACGAACAAGACGGCCTCTCTCCGCCGCCGCAAGGCTCGACTTGCGTTGCGTGCAGCGCTGCAAGAGCCCACCAGCAACGTGCGCTGTGCGCTGCAGTGCTGCGCTGCGTCTCCGGTCGGAGTTACGCTGGGCTGCCCCCACCCTTCCGCTGCTTTCACATCATTCGGTGCGTAACAGTACCGATTTTGCGCCTATCCCAATCCACTTGTTTTCTGACGGGAAGGGATCGCCTACATGCGACGCCTCATATTGCGCGTCGATTCGAACTCGTGCAGGCTTGCGCCATCGAGGAGCTTCCCCAATATCGAAACCCTACCTATGCTTCAAGCCGTTTTGAACCCGACACTGATGCCGAAGCACATCCCGCGCTACGAGGCAGTCCAGCTCGTCGCCCTCTTCCCGAACATGCGCTTCCTCTCCATCGTGAGCATGCACAGAGGGCTTCTGCATGCTACCCTATGATGAGTTCCGACAGCTGAGCAAATCCTTCGGGCTTCCGCACCCTCGAGCGCGCGAACTTTGCGCACGCCGGCGAGGACGACGTGTCGATCCGCTTTGAGTGGATCCTCGCGGCCGGCCAGGCGACGTCCGGCTCATGCACTTCCGGCTCGAGCTCGAGTGCGGCCTGCAGGCCGGTGAGCTCACGCTTCTCCTCGCGCTCCCCGGCGCGCCGCTCCGCGTCCTCGCAATACACCTGATGCAGACGACGAGCCGCCCGAGCTAGGTGCCCGGCACGACGGGCGAGTACGCGCGCACCCTCGCTGCGTTCCCGGCGCTGCGCCACTTCATGTGGAACCCCACATCTGACCGCTCGTCCACATCCATATAGCCGATTGACGGCCTTCGCCCATGTACCCAACTCTGTACCCAGAAATAGATGCCTTTCCACAGCATTCTCAGGAGCCAGTCAAGCTAAAGCGGGCATCAAACATTTCTTGGGGCGCGAGGACAGAGAGGGTCGCTAATCCGTAACGACGAGGTGCTTCCAGGTTTATGACGTGATACTGGAGGCTACGGGTCGTGCGGGCCATCGAGCGGTCGAGGATTCGAACATCGACGGTATCAGAAGGGTCGGACCCCCTTCCAGATCAGGTCTATCATCACACCTAACTTCCCGTTCGTGGGCAACAACACGCTCGCCGAAAGGAGCAGCGCGTATCCAAGCTTGGGATGGTGCATACTACATACTATGCGTTATGAGGAAGCAAGAGCCCCTCAGCGTTAGCCAGGAATCGCAAAAGCGCCAAATTGATCCGCGCAGGAAGGTAAAAAAAATGCACGAACTCTCGAATGTAAGACATGTATTACCAAACGCTTCCTGTGGTGCGGCGTTTTGGTCAGTGCCTTAGATTCTCTCTGGCGTGTCGCTGACAGATCTGCAGAGAGAAGCTTCAGGACTTCTATATATGTTGCCCGACGCCGACTCGCAGATGACACACGCCGCCCGTCCTCCACGCATCCGCAGCTCACGATGTCTACGCGCGGATCGACGACTTTCTGCTGCCGTCGCCTGGCACGGCTCTAAGGCTGCTCCTCGAGCCGAGCGAGTCGCTGCCGCGCGCATTATGGAGCTCCTACCGAAGAAGGAGCATTGGAGACAGGTCGCGCACGCGAGTGGTACGCGAAGGAGCTCGCTGGGACGCCGGGTTCCGGCAAGCTCCATCACCAAATCGGCTTGCTCCGCAGAGAGCGCGATACCAGCTGTTAGCAGCTTCGGGGCATGTACCACTCCGTCAAGAGGTAAGACCTGGATTTGATTCTTCGGCGGTACGGTGCTGACTTCCTTGTGTGCAGTATGACCATTGTCCACCCGTGCAGTGAGACGTCCCGCGAGGCGATCCTTCAACTACTGCTCCAGCCCGCAGAGACTCGTCGCCGAGGCCCCGACGCTCACATCTCCGGCTTGTACTTCAAAGCATGTCGTTTTCTCACATACAACTGGACGACTTTGGTGACGCACTCGAGCGATCTAACGAGAAGCTGCACATTTGTTGTTTGATCCGGTACTTCTAGGATGAGGATGGCATATGGTCGTCGATGCGATCCATCCTCGCTGCTCGCGGCGAGCGCCGCCACTCCTCCCTCGCGCTCTGATTCAGTGCGTCATTCAGCGTTTGCCGGACTTTAGACACTCTTCGCGGCAGGTAGCTCATCTGTCGTAGCGAGCCCGGGAGGTCCTCAACCGGGCTGCCTTCGCCCCTGGCCGCCTTCGCCGCCTTTTCGCATGAGGAAACGTGTGAGCTTGAACGAGTGCACCCGATCATCTGGAGCTGATGTGAGGCAGGCCCCTGGGCTGAAGATCACCAACTCTGTTACAGACGCCGCTATTCTGCAGTGCACCCTCGATGGTCTATCACAATTACTACTTATGCGTCTTCGTATTTGTATCTCAGACTTCCCAGAAAGTGTGTACCGATGTTACCTCCTCGTTGGTCCCGCGACTAGCCACTCAGAACTCTCAATGAAATACGCTGGCGAGGTAGTGACAGACCGTGAAATATTGGGATACTGAATTATCTTGAAGTGTGTTAGTGGGTATTTCCAGGTAATCTTTTGCTTATACCGACGCTTATACCGACGCTTATACCGACGAGGATGCGCCCCACACTGGGCCTGTAGACCGTGCGTAAACTCATGGACGCAGCGAGGGGCCAGCGCTCCGAGGCCGCCCTTCTTGCTGGCTGCGTAGCCTTGTTCGCATATGTTATTCGTCCTTGATAACAGTAGGTATTAACCACTGTGGCCCCACGTGTAAGGTAGCTTGTACAGGCCTAGGGTTATGCGACGGCGCTGACGTAATTCCAATGACACTCGCTGTTTATCGCAGTTTTCGCAGCATATCTATCTACCCTAGGCCGAGTACTTGAAGGGAAACCTTCGGTAGCAGCCGAGAACATATGAGCGTATCTTCTTATTGCATTATGCGTATTTGCGCTGGCGTTCTCGACCTCGAGTAGCCTTCCGCAGCTAAATCTGGCCTACACCCTCGCGACGCAGCAATAATACCCGTGATCATTGCTTTGGCTCCTGTGGAATGTGCTCGCGGCGAAATTCAAAAATTATGCGGATATTGGGTGATACAGGTCGAACATTTGACCCGCACGTACGATTGATTTCTGGGTCTCGGTGACTGGGCCGACACAACAAAGCGCAGGCGAGATGGATCCCTCTCCATTGTTATCGTGGAGCATAAAAGTCTGAATTGAGATTTGATAAGCGGGAACCGCCCACATTGACCCATGATGACGGAGAAGCTCCATCACTAAGTCCTTCTACCCAGTCCAGGCCGATGGGCATCATGCAAGCGGGGCGAGATGCGACCGGCACATTGCCCCGTAGAGGCTGCATCGGTGAGTTCAGCAGTGTCATCGCCGACCTGCCGTCGTCCGGTAGTCGAGAACGGGACGAACGCATTGACCGGGAGCGTATCGAGGAGCCCACTTTCCTTCAGTGACGGCAAGGAACGGGTGCCGTCCCATGTGCGTACTAGGGGCGTCTGAACGGGAAGCTCGGTGCCAGGAACGTAGGGCCGCCCATGCCCTATCTGGTAGTGCTGCCCATACCGGTGGTCCATTCCTACATCTCCGTGAAGGCGTTGTTGTGGGAGCTGTTGCGCAGCCTCGAACTCGCCCTGCCTCCCTAAACCCACAGAACCGCAATTGTTGGCAATTCTCGGCGTGGCTTCCGCGATGTGTGGGGGGCTCGCGTTAGGAGGGGTGTCTGGAAGGGCCCTGTCGCGCTCCTGGACCTGGCGCCACTGGTCCGCAACGATGATTACCCTGAAACCCCAAACCTTCTCAAAATCACTGTCCCATATGCGAATTTTTGGGTCATCGGGAAAATATCTGCTGTACGACTGCAAGTGTGCGGGCATCAGTGTAGTTACACACCGATCACATATTGAAATTGCCCACCCAGATGACGCAGGCCGCTGGAGGCGAGGCAAGCGATAAGAAACTCCAAAGGTGATCAAAGGTGATCATGAAATAGACCACGTACAAAGTATGGTATTCCTGGCCCGAGTGCCTGTAGCCGTGAATATGCTGTCTAGCTGGGTGTGCACCCATTGGAATGGCTCGCCCAACCGACCTTCGCCCTATCAGAGACAGTCATCATTGATTGTTCACGCCAAGCACTAGTGAAACGCACTTCGAGTAGTGCTAAATAGCAGAAGGGATACAATGCATGCATGAAGAAAAAGCACCATGCGCCTGTATTAGAACTGGTCTCGAACATGTCGACTTGCTTCTGAACATTCTCCTCTGAGAATTGTAGGTGATGCGGAAGAGACAATATCCAGTACTGGATCAAGACGATATCAGAGTTTCCCTCAACGTGCCGCATGAATGAAAGCACTCACAAACAACGTTTCTCTGCATTCTCGAAGGGTGTTTTGCCGTACAGGGCCTTCACTTTGAACTAGAAGTGATAGGCTTCTTGTTAGCAGGTGACAAGCTCTTTCGAAACGGAAGCTCACCAACAGCATTCTGCACCTTCAGATATATCAACAGAATGCGCAAAACATGGCCGAATTGCGAGGCATAGCCGATGGTTGGTGCACGTGCATGAAGGTACTCAACCGCTGCACACAAATTGAGTATCGGGGCATATCTTTTGCCAAATACACTCACTAGGAGGTCTCCGAAAGGCAGCCAAGTCAAATGTTGTCTCGTCAATGGGTAATCGTATATTCTTGGTCATCTCCGGACTTCGCGACCGAATCGACTTGTAGGTGTATATCCCATTGATACAGCTCATGCACTGTACCAACCAGAAGCACCGCCGTGTGCACTCGCGCTCGATGCAGAAATCCAGGCCGTCAGTCCGGCCTTGCACCTTATCATCCGGCTTCTCCACGGCCAGGCTCTCTTCCATGACCTTGAGCGCTAGATCTGCAAGTGCGATAGCATCGCCCACAAAGACAGACGTCAGAAGCAGCGAAGCAACGCGTGATAAGATGAGAACTCAGCAAACGACCGTCTGCACCCGGTGGCCTCGCCGGGAGCCTGTGTACCAGTCATGGTGGACCTGACCATATACGCACCGAAATATTTGTTGTTGGGCTTCGTCCACGAGTGGCTCGCGGCAACTTCGTGCATCTCCATCAAGCAGAGAGCCTGCACCGTCTCGAGCGTCGGCTCACTCAGAAGCCGCCCAGCATTGTCGAACATGATCTTCACCGCGTCCTGGTAGAACGGCACGCCCGCAAGGCGCGCGATGCTCGCCCGTGCGGATATCGACCTGGAGAGTGGCGCCGCCACCGCACAGATCGCGAGCACGAGGTACTCCGGCACGCGGCTGTGGGTCAGCGCGGCGGAAAACGATGGATTGTGCAGGATGAGCCGGTGCGGATTGCAGTGAGCGAAGAAGACTGCGCGGGAAGGGGTGATAGTGATACGCTCGTCAGCAATGAGATCCGGCCGTGCGACAGTTCATGTGTGGGTACGCACGGTTTACTAATTCGTGCGTCGTGTCAGGATCGAGAAGCTTTGATTGTGGCTCGCGCGACTGCTGCAACGTGGGCGAAAGCTGAGCGGCAGATGCGATAGTATTCGGGGGACTGCGACTTGACATGCCCACTCGGTTTTGTTTCGGTGAGATGCTGTGCTCGTTCGTTGAAGGGTTCGGTATTGGAGGGGAGATTTCAACATTCCGCGGCTCAAGGTCGTCCGCCACGAGCTTCTGCAAGGATCAAAGCCATGGAAATAACACGAATAGAGTACAAGGCACGTACCCCAGGTGATCGTGGAGTACGTTCTCCATAGACTCGAATTCGTGGGGCGGGTACTTGTTGACCGGAGGAATCGGTGTATGTGCACTTCCTGGAGACAAAAAGACTGCTACCTTATGAGCACACAGAAGTTTCGTACAATGACCAGCAGCCATCACTTGCCAGTTACTGCAGGGTGCTTTATAACGTGTAAAATAGCTTCAGTGAGCCACCTAGTCCAAACACGGAAGCCACCTACAGGTGCCGTCGCATCTTCGTTTGCTCTTGTGACAAGAATCGCAAGCCTGGATATCCAACTGTGAGCACCGTTGCAACGAATACCGCACGGAGATGGTACCAAAGCAATTTTCCGCCGAAGAAAATTTGCTTTACAGTGGAGCAGCTCGCGGTACTGGAAAGATGCAATGTACCCGCTGTTTTAATTTACGGGGGTTAAGCTCATCGAGCAACCGTAACGCATCGACTGTGATGAGACGGCACATTGGGTAAGCTCTCACCTTGCTGAGACGTTTGCGCTTCCTTCCCTTCACGAAAGAGGCAGACTGGAAGTTTGGCGATGGTGAGTTGATGGTACTGTTCGATGAGCCGCTAAGACGGAGGTCCATCGTGTGAGGTTGTCTGTGGCCGCTCCTGGTAGCATTGGCTGGGGGGGGGGGG
>MPVS01000472.1:0-24217 GCA_001931775.1 Fomitopsis pinicola
ATCTAGGCATAATCTCAAGTCACTTTGACACTCAGTAGTCATTGTAGGCTGTCTCTGGTGAGCTGCTCTTTGATCTCTCCCATCAGCAGGATACTGACTTCAAAAATTCCGCTTTTTTGTGATTATATTCAGATCAACCCAAGATATGTTTTATTCAACATATCTGTACTGTATCAATGCTGACATGGTCTGTAGATATCAATGTAAGTCTCTCTTATCTTGACATAGACTATATTTTTGGTGCCATCAGTAGCATACTGACTTCAAAAATTTCGCTTTTTTGTGATTATATTCAGATCAAGCCAAGGTGTGTTTTAATGTATATATCTGCACTGTATGGTGCTTACATGGTCTGTAGATCTCAGAGTAAGTGTTTCTTATCTTAGCTTAGACTATATCTGTGTATGCTTGTGACCATTACTGTATCTTCAAGTGCTGGTAGCATGCATTACAGTATTTGTAGTGGCTGTTCAAAGTGTAATACTGATTAATGTAATACTTACACAGACCTCTACTAAGCAAGTGTATTGTACATCACTGGTATCCTTTGGTACTCACATTGTTTCATGCTATCATAGATACCCCAAGTAAGTATGTTCTATGGTCATGATAAATAGCATAGCATATTGATGTACGACTGTCAGGGTTAGGAAGTGTAGACAAGACAGTGTTGGTTTCTGCACAGGGTAGTACAACCAAAGTAAGTGTCCTTGATATGCAATGTCTCAATATACTTATTTCTTTATTTCAGACATCTGCTTTGCATACAGGGTATGTCTATGCTACATGAAGTAGCATGACTGAATACTGACAATAGTCTGAATTCAGGAGTCTGTTCACTTGTAAGTAAGGTTGACATAAATCAGCATGCTTTACTAACAGCATTTGTTACTCAGGCAATAGGTAGCTTTGTTTGGAACTTGGTATCTTTAGTTATAGTAACTCTGTCATGTAGCCTAGTAAACACTGGGCTGTATTGCTGCAGTGGCAAGCTGTCAGACTCTACAAGTTGTAAGTCAGGTTACTGATTAAAAGGGGCAAACATTGAATAAAGGTCAGGGAACCAGTCTAGCACAATCTTGCTTGACTTTGTGTTCAACAAATCAGTATCCAAGTGAGTTATTCAAATGATCTAGCAATATCATAATACTGACAGAGCTTAGCAGCCTACAAATTGGTGATGTAAGTCTGTTGCTTGTTCACAGTATTGAGTATGCTCACATTGTATACATAAGTGGTCACCATACATCAAGTAAGTGAAGCCACTTACTGTACATATCTATTACTGACTCTTTCAGTAGAGGTATGTATAGAGTCTAAAGTAGCATAGATATTACAGTATGTTTGAACTAATGTTTTGTATTATTGTAGCACCTTTCAGGCAACTGAGTTGATCTACTGAGGGTATACACCCAAAGTTGAACCTCAGACCAACTGTGAGCATTCATAGGGGTCACCCTTTGTTGCCCTGTTGTTGCCATGCCAGGTGAGTCTATGCTGCTTGTTGAATATGAGCAACTAATATTTCAAGTGCAGCCAGTGACATCCCTATGGAGCATACAGCTCCCTTGCATTTCATGAATGAACACATTTTGGCAGATCATACATATAGCCCTGTATTCTCTGATCTTGAGCCCCTCTCTCTTCCACATAGAGCTAGTCATTTGCCTCCCATTTTCTTGTACACAGGAGGTATTCACCCTCACAGAAAGCATAGGGAGCATGGGCACTTAGGAAAGACTTACATCTACATACTGGACAGTACTGTAGAAGGCTTGGAAAATGCTAGGGACTGTGGTAGAGTAGATAAAGTTCCTCACATGCCCAAGGATGATCTTCTCAACCTGGGTAAGTGATATCAATGACTGGGATATTCTGTATGTTGATTGAGAGATATATGTAGGGCTCCTGGAGCTCAAGGCAGGAGATTGGATTATGGCAAGATCTCTGCACAATCAGGGAGATCCTGCAAAGGATGTCTTGCAAGGCTTTGTTCCTGGAAGGTGCATATTTCTTTGGCTCTGGTAATTGTGATAAATTGACATATATTGTTTCAAGTGATCTTTTCAACCAAGACAAGTGGTCAGCATGGCAAGATCACTGCAAAAAGGTCCTTGGACCTGAGGAGACTAGATCTTCTGCACCTGGGAGTACTCCTTTTGAGAAGTACTCTGATGGTTCCAACATCAAGCCTGTCCATGAAGGGACTAGGTGCTACCCAACAGGGTTCACTTATCAGAGGCAGAACCTGTTTAGTGCTCCCAATGCTAACTCCAAGCTGGGACCTGATGGGAACCTCGATGTGTTAACACAAGATAGGGCTCTTTTGACCAAAGTAAGTTGTGATAAAATGGAAATGAATAAGAATGCTAAAATAATGAGTGTTCTAGTTGAGTGTGGACTTTGCATTAGACAACTTTGCAGAAAGCCCACCCTATATGAGAGAGACCTACCATGAGCTAGCTGAGGCTGTCAACATGCCAAGGCTAGCTCATCCAGATAACTGCATCTGGCCCAGTTCTCAGGTGAACATGGCAGTGCCCCAGAGGCATGAGTCTAGTAAGTAGTTGTGTTTATTGCATGAGTGGATATTAATGTCTAAAATACATATTACAGGACAGGGACTTACAGAAATGGGGTTCTTTGGAGGTGACCACACTGATGAGATGGACTTGGCAGCAGGCCTCTCAGCAATGGTCATAGGTAGCCACCTGCCTGATAATTATGAGGCAGGGAGGTTCCACCTCCTTTCACTGGGAGTCTATGTGGATCTAGCCAATATCCATGTAGTCTTCTTCAGTGGAAGACTTCGCCATTCAGGAACCCCACCTCTTGCACCTCCGGGTGTAGAGGAGATTGCACATTGGGCATATCGCTTTGTGCTAATCTTATACCCTGCTTCTAAGCTCATGCTAGGGGTTGCCAACACTGTAGTGGCAGCAACTAGTGATGGAGAAAAAAAGGATGCAGCTCTTACTGTGCCACCTGAAGTATTCCACCCTCAGTATGTTTCTTCTGTGAATATGAATCATATCTCACATTGTTTATTATTGCAGAGCACCCTTGCCCAACTGTACCCAAGCCACTTTGGCTAGGGATGGAGGAATTATCATGTCTCCTGCAGAGCACTTCACATGCACCAAGCGCATGTTAGCAGTGATGCTATACCAAGGTCTAAGGCAGCTGCCATACAACCTTCATATTGACATGCAGCAGGTCATGGACAGTATCACTGCTGTAGACCCTGCAATCAATAATGGGGAACCTTATAAGGGTAGGGACTGGGATTATCTTCCTAATGACAATGTCAGCTGGGAGCCTCTAGCTGAGGACTCTCAGAGGACAAGGGAGGTTTTCCCTGGCAGGAGGGCGGTCTTTGACAGGTTCTACCATGACCTGCATGTCCCTCATGCCATGTCTGTCCCTGAAATTGGACTTAGAGGTGTGGCCTTGGATCTGCCAGTAGGACTGAGGTTCTTGGCAGGTGGAGAACATAGTGCCCCTCTAGGTATGCATTCTTAATTGGGCATTGAGTACCACTGTACTGAAAAATTCACAGTCAAACAGAAGAAGTCTTCTAGACCTGGGACTTCTAGTATGAATTCAACCAGTATATTATGCACTTCATATGAACTAATCAATTATATTTGTAGAACCCCAGCACAAGTCGAAGAAAAATCAGAGTGCCCTGTTCATTGGCAAAACAGGCTATCTTGAGTTGCCAGCTGGCAGTTCAAAGACCTGGGAGGTCTCTGAGGACTTGCTGGAGGATGAGGATGAAGAGGATGAAGACGGAGACTGGAATATGAAGCAGAGTAAGTCATTACTTTTGATTTCTGAGAGTGTGATTCTGACATTGAACAGGGAGAGCCCAGTATGATGAAGATGGAGAAGATGAAGGGGATGCTAGTGCCCAGAGGGGCCAAAGTAAGTCTGTTGTTTGACTTGATATCTCATAGATGTTCATAAAGTTTTAATAGCACAAGTGCATGTTGGTGATGAAGGTAGTTTTGAAGGTTGACATTTGCATTGATTATACTTAGTTGTTCAACAGTTCATGCCTGAGTGCCTCAGCAAGACCAAGCAGAAAAAGAAGGACAGCAAGGAAGAGAGCCTAGAGATGATGGTGAGTATAATAACTGTGTTAGTGGCACTTTTCTGATTTTTCATTGGCACAGTTGACCTGGCCATTGAGGCACTAATTGATGAGCATGACAATGAAGGCTCTGACATTAACCCTCAGTGTAAGCACTTTCACTATTATTGAGCTATGATACTGAGCAGTAATTTGGCAGTGAAACAATTCCTCACCAAGTTCAACCCAGAGAACTTGTCAGCTGTCCTGGACAGTGTGAGGTCAGCTTATCAGCTGGCTTCCACTAGATCTCCACAGCTCCAGGACATCATCCACTCTTTGGATGACTTTGAAGCTGCTGCTGTCAAAAGTGGTAACTTCTCAGCTGAACTTCTCAGAGGAATTGAGGGTTATTGGAAGTCCTTGACTGTCTTGGACAGAGAGCCAGAGCTACATACTGTGTGGGTCAACTTGACTCACCAGAGGCTCATGAAGTCCAAGACATGGGTCATTCAGTTCTTGTTCCAGGACTGCAAGGACCTGATTCAGGACTTGTCAGCTCATCACAGACCTCATGTTTTCAGTGCCAGTGGGAATGAGCCTTGTGATTGCCCAGAATATTGGGAGGAACAGCATGGTAACATTTCTGCATGGCTGGCTAAACTGACCATGAACTTGATAACACATATTCAAGTTCATGGTCAGAATTTTGTCTGGTCAGTCTCCTCTGCTGGTTACCTCCCAGGGCTAGACCCACCTGTGAGAGTATCCCATAAGCTGGTGACTTACAAACAGAAACACAGTGAGCACAATGATAGGTTTGACAGAGATGTTACATGGAACATCTTGCTTATCATTAGTTCATGGCTAGGCATTTTCAGTGACAGTCTCAAGGACTGGATCAGACAAGCTGGACTTGTCTCTAGCATTGAACAGGTGCTAGGCCATGAGGCCCTTTTATTACCAGCTGTATGGGATATATACAAGGCTGATCCTAAGTGGGTAACTCAGAAAAGAGCAACCACACAGCCTCAGAATCTCATGGGTGGTGATGTCTTTCATGGATTCAAATGTGCACTGAGTACCTGCTCTGCAGCAGAGCCAGATAGCCCAGAGAGAGCTCTGTTGCAGAAAATTCAGGATACACATGTGAATTTCATGAAGATGTCCAAGGGCTCCAAAAATTCCCAAGCATCTAGAAGTCAGGTTCCTCAGCCGGTTCCTCATGCTTCTCAAGATGCTGTTGACTTTATCTTGGCCATTCTTCAGGATGCACTGAGTTCCTTAGAGCCTGCAGCCAGTCAGAGTCAGGCAAAACAATTCCAGCTCATAGCTGAAGACTCTGACAATTTTTTGGCTCTGAGAGAACAAGGTGCATCCAGGAGGAGAATTCTCAGCTGTCCTGACAATCCTTTTGAGGATAGGAGCATAGTCACCAATGGTGGCTTGTTCAGTGCTCTGTACTTCAGGGCCAGATCCTTCAGAAGTCCTGCCCTGCTCAGAACTCCAGATGAGCATCTGAGGACTTTGTTCACTGGTCCTCAGGATGTTAAGCAGTATGAGGCAGGACTTGAGGAGCTCATGATGCAGTCTCCAGAGATCTTTGGCCCCCTATCAGAGGTGCAGAAGAAACACTTCTTCTTGCATCACAGGATTTATGGGCAAGTCAACCCTCTTCCTGAAAATTGGGCTGAGGAACTCTGGAAGGCTGTAGAGCTCACAAACTGGGAGGCTCTCATGTCCAAGAAGCCTGTGGGCTTTCAGTTCCTGCACAGCACTTGGATGACCAAGTCTAAGAGGAATGATGTTCCAGGCAAGCACCTACCCAAAATGGGTAACTTGGCCTTGTACCTTCTCTGTGCTGACCTCTCATACACATGTGCTGTGGTCAAACCCACAGCAGAGGTCATTGCAGAGATGGTCAGTAAAGTAGACTCTGGTGCTGTGCATGGCATGAAAATCTTGGGCTTGGTGGATGTGGCTAATGTAGACAAGAGAGTTGTGAAGGAGAAGTTTGTGTGGCTCTACAAGGAGTTGTGCCAGAGGATTTCCTTGCAGGAGAGGCAGAGGATGGGCTTTGATGCAGTGGTCATGGAGCACACTCTGTGCAAGGTTGGGAGGTTTTTGGCAGGAAGTGCATACCTGGATAGGGGCTTCAAGAGGGTAGAGAAGAAGAGGAAAGCCACTGCAATAGAGAGGGGGTTGAAGATCAGGGAGAAGGGTCTCAGCAGAAGAAGAAGAAAAAGGCAGCCAGCAAGAAAGGGAAGGAGAGAGCAGTGGATTAAAGTCAACTATTGTATAACATAACAGTGCCCCTGAAATGGCTTTGTGACCATGGTGTATTATCAATTCAGATGTCTGTGACAATTCCTTGCACTGCAAATTGTCTGCATGAGCTTAACAGATAAGACATGCTAACACCGTCTTGTGAACAACAAAATATACATGAACCTGACTGTGAAGAAATAACAATGAAAGGAATTACAAGTGTAGACTGTAAACCTCACAGAAACTTGAAGTACAGTTTGCTGTCTCTCAAGTGGAGTAAATTGAACTATAGAGTGTCCATTGACTTGTGTCTACGGGATGAAGATAATGACAATGAGGCTTGGTCCTAGTAGGAAGAAGAATGCTGGAAGTAGCAAGGGAAAAGAAAAGGCAAGACCAATTTTCTTGCTTCTTAGACTTGGATGTCTTGGATAGCTTTGATGACAATGGATGGCTTGGATGACAATGAATGGGATGGTCTCTACTCCACCTGATTTCTGTCAGTGTCTGTTATGTTTCTGTCAAGATTGTCAAGGTACAGCAGTCTGCAAAACTCACAGATGATAAGAACATGTTGAGGACAATAATATACATGAACCTGACTCTGAACAATGAAACAAAGGAACACAAATATCTCACACAAAGTACAGTTTCCTCTCTCTAGTAAGGAGTGGACAAAATGTATAGGGTGACCATGCATTGATTGGAGTGTTTTGTCTATGTAACAATAAGAGTAGAAAAACTCCAATCAACAAAAGAAGTGTACCATTCAATGTTATCATACTGGACAACATTTATGTGCCTTAACATGGCTACTATTGATGTACATGCAGACTGTGTAGACCATGTAAATTGTATTAGCCACTGTGAGAGCTGAGAGGCACCATATTGTTCTTTCACATCTTATTGCTTTACTAGCCAGTCTCAACAATCAATGAAATTACAGTATGCTGCATACAACGGCAATCAGATGCATATATAGTATCTTTGTGATGTTCTCTTCCTATGTGATTTATACTGTATACTAAACTATAAGGATTATGATAGTGAGTGGCTGTTGCTTGCTCATTGAAGTTGTTTCTATGGCAGATATGGGGTACATACATACTCCATGGACCCCAGAGAATGCATTTACACTCAAATCAGTCACTTTGAGTTTTCATAGGCACATGTTGGTTTTTTGATTTTGCATTTTCTGGCTTAACTAGTGAGTTTCAACCCTGAACAAAATTACATTATAGTCTCTATAACAAGGGCTATCAGATGCATATACTATGTTGGGGGTGTTTACTTGCGGGTTCTTACCATAGGACACACTGTAGTCAGTCACTGAGGCAAGAGCACCTGCACAATGTCACCAGTTGCCATATTGGGCGCCCTGCTAAGCCGTTTCATGGACCCGCACCCCACTACTTGAGCGCTCAACCACTGCATTTGTTTGGCAGTGTTGATGCAAGTCACATCGTCTGGGAGTTTGAATTTTGTAACTCCGCTGAAGTGCCAATACAAACTGTTACTTATCTCCCATTTGCTGAGCACAAAAAAGTCACGTGAGGGGTGGGAACAAACTGCCAAATCGTGCGCCTCGATAATGTGTTTCATCCTGGCTCGTCATAAGAATGATACCTTCGTACCTCAGGGATCGTAATGACACAGAACGAGAACAAATGCACTGTATGTGATCCGTCATTGTATGAATATCAGAATTTGAGGGGATACACATACTTGACTTTCAACAGAGTGAAGACACGGTCTGAGATGATCAGGTCACTACACAGTGTGCTGCCTGATACTCCTGAGCCAGACAGGACACTACTCTGCAAGATGTCCCCAATGTGTATTGGGCAAATGCGAGCGAGTAGTTCGACGGCTGGTATGATCATTTCACTGACCATCTTTCCAGCCATAGTATCTGACACATATACATAAGCAGCCGTGTTCTCATCAGCAGCAGGTGAGATGTCCAAAACTGGCATACCGTCTGGCCATCTCAAAAGATTTCCTACATCGGTTGCCAGTGTTCCTGCTGAACTAGCTAATGAATGGCGGAGCTCCTGCACGGCAACAATCATGAGGACGTATATAGAGCCTGCTCTGACCAGAATGAGCCATGCATTGCATACTTTGATAGCTGACATGGTAGTACATACCACCTGCTGCGAGCCTTGTATATTTGGTACTGAAGGAGTACCAGTCTTGGAATGTTCAGAGCTTTGGTGCTCCTTCAACTCCTCGAAGATGTGTCTTCCAGATGTCGGTAAGTCCGTGGTTGTTGGTGGTGCTTTTTGATTGTTTTACTAGTCTGCTCAGCATGTCATCTCTTCATGCATACTAATATATGTATATCTGACAATGTACCTGTCGCATTCATGAGCCAGATGAATCAGGCCAACCATAAGCCAGAATCCGCATGCTGCATCTTTACTGAACGCCTGCCTGCACTTAATCGCAAGCACACCAATTCCGCCTGTTGAATACCTCTCTTCCTGTGACAGGCTAGAGAGGTACTCGAGAACAGCTTTGCCGCAATCGGGAAGACTGGAGTCAGTGATATTGCAGCACAGAGACACAATGAACTTCAAGGCCAGAGGTTTTGACACTTGGGCCAGCGAATCCTGTGCTTCCCAAGTGTGTGCAGCAGCCTTGGATGAGAGGTACCGAGAACCGTTTCGAGGGCAAGGGTCGATGGGTCTCCAGTTCCAATTGGCCACTCTTGCGTCACCGGCATTGCCGCCAGGTAGTGGGACATCTTCAGGCCTAGGGTAGGGGCTGCTCTTCTTTCTCTGACAATGGGACTTAGCGGAGCGGTGTGGGCCAATGTGTCCTTCAGAAGCTGAAAAATGCAGGGTGACCGATGGCTAGCTATGCACCCAAGAATCTCAGTATGACCCTGATTCAGAATACTCACAAGGTGTTCCAGGATCCACATTGATATTGTGCTCTTGAGCAGAGAGATCTGCCACCTCCGAGTTATGATTGGCAGCTTGCGAGCCCTGAGAGATCCTGTCATCTGTAAAGTGTGATCAGTTATGAGGCTTCGGGTAAGTGATAGTCGAACAGTGAAGCAACAAATGTACCTTGTAGGTCTTGCTGAGGACGGTCTAGTCTTGGTGAGGCTTGACAATCTTGAACAGGGTTGTGAATGACCAGCAGTTCTTGAAGGCGAGCCAACAAGCCTGCTAGGGCACTAGTGAATCCTGGAGTGCCCAAGAGCAGACCTGTCAGGGTGTGGCACTCCTCCAAACTTATGCTGAGTTGCAACTCAGCAGTGGACAACATCGCTACATGATGTGAACAACACTGATGAGTCGACGTGGAGGTCTGCCTGATTCTTACGTAATCTGTTTGATAGCAATGTATTTGTATTCCGAGTGCAACTAGGTATACATCAGGAATAATACAACAGTGATAGCGATACCAGACGACGAAGGATACAGTGTGAGAACAGCAATGCAATAACAGCGAAATGAATCAAATAGTTCAGAGCACAACCACCAGCCAGTGAGACAGCAGACAGGATAGCACCGAAGATGCACCACCACAAGACCGAGAGCAAGACAACGACAGCTAAACACCGAGAGCCTGCCATGCAGACACACACAACTGTGGCAGTGTCCAGCACCCTACTTATGCTTGCCCTTGCCGCTACCCTGCCCCTTGCCACTGCGGCCACCGCCCGGGGGGTTACGACCGTGTCCGCCCCGTGCCAAGTGGTTACAACCGCACCCGCTGCCGCGTGCAGCTGGCGGCTCGAACGTCTGGTCCTTGTCGGAGTCGTCCTGAGTAGACTCAGGGCTCTCCTTGGCCAGCACTGCCTGCTGCTTGATCTCGGAGGTGGTCTTGTAAGGTCCCACAGCCTGGACCGTTGTAGCGTCTCCGGCCAGGAGGGCCTCCCCTCGCCTCTTGTACCGCTTGATGTGGTGTTCTGGTGTGTCCAACTCGTCCTGGAGGAACCGCGCGGCCAATTATGCCAAGTTCTCTTTGACTTGATTGTGCCTTGGGCTGGCCAGGGTCACGGTTTCCACCACTGCAGGAACACCGAGGATCTCAGGGGAGACGCTGCGCTGCGCTGAGTCGCTCTCACTGTGCTTGCCCTTCTCCGACATCTTGTGCTTCAAGTTGAGCTCCTCCGACAGATCGTGCTTGAGCTTAACCGCCTGCTCCTTGCTGAATGTGTTGAAGAGGTATTGGGCCAAGCTGGGCATCGGATCATAGAACTCCGGATTCTTTGTTCCCTTGGCCAACTCTTCGCTTGCCTTCTGAGTGAGCGCCCCGAGATTATCCGTAGTCTTGCCCCGGTTTTCTGCAACCATCTCCCTGATCCGATACTTCAAGTACACCGTAGCCATGATCGTGCGGACGGTCTCCATTGCGGCTGTGAGATTTGGCCAGAATTTGTCATGTTTGGCGCGCAGGCTGGGGGAGTCATAGTTATTGATGATGTGCTGCGTTGCACGCAGGTCAGAGACAAGTGCGCACTGGAAGGGGAGATACGTTACTCACACATCTGTAGCCCTTCTTGATGAATTTCTCGACAGGCCAATGGGCCCGAACCCCTTTGCGGAGTGTATCGAGAGCTTGCTTGCTGCTGAAGGCAAGAAGTTGGACGAAGGTGTCCCCGCAGCGCACCTTCCCATTTCCAGCCATGACACCGATGAGGGCTTTCTTGCTCAAAGGGATGTGAAGGCGGTACAGGGTAGAGCTACCCACAGGCGGAATGTGGGGCAGCATTTCAGGAACCTCGCCACGCACGAAGTTGGTGACGAAGAGGGGGATCTTGGCGAGTATTCTGAAGATCTCGTCCTTGAATTCCTCCTCGTCCTTGCCCTTGTCCTTGCCACTCTCCTGCTCAGCGGACTCGCCCTGCTCCCTCACGTCACGGCCCTTCCCCTTGCCTGCTGCATCCTTCGACCCTGCATCACTGCTCTCTCCAACGACAGCTGTCTTCTTGTGCATCTTCACAGCAGTGATTGTGCTCCAGCATGCCAGCTAGAGTGTGTTAGTGCTGTCGGTATGCTGTCGGTATGCACGTACCTTGTGTAGACCATGCTCCCCATCTTCACTGTTGCATACTTCGAGGCGGTAGCAGTCAGGAGGCTCATCGACAACTGAGGGATTGTAAACATTGAGTTAGTGTTTAAAAGTCTGGTCCAGTCCGGTTTTATTGCCTCTTTAGGCAAGGACCAGGACCAGGACTGGTCCCAGACCAACCCCCAAAAGGGTGGGACCAGGACTGGACTGATTGGGACCAGTCCTTATTAGCAGTCCAGTTGCGCTCAGAGACCAGTCCAGACCTGTTGCAACTAGACATGCAGTTCTGACTGGTCCTGACTGGTCTTGACTCGATCCCAACTGGTCTTCTGTATACATTTTTATCTACTAGCAGGTAGAATAAAAATGTAGGTAGTCTCATTTTGCAGTACATATACACAAAAATACTTGATAACCCTTGTTCTTCCTCAGTATCCAGTTTCATGACTCCTGATGTCTCTTGCCAGACTCAAATACATGAAGCACACAGTACCTGCTGTGGTAGTACATGGTTTCTATGTAGAAATATTTCTAGAACACTCACATTTCATATTTAAAGTATGTCTTTGCATGCCATTATTGTGGATGTAACAGCATTATGCCCCATTTATATGTCTTCAGAGCCATGTATGCTTGGATATATTGAAGCTGACATAGGACTGGTTGCAGCTGGTCCCAACCAGTCCTTGGTCAGTCCTTACAGAATCCCCCAACCATCAGGGACTGGGACTGGACCACTTAGGACTGGTCCCTCTTGCACCAGTCCAGTCCAGTCCTTCCAAGGTTGGTCCTGGTCCAGTCCCAGTCCTTTTTCAGTCTTTGGACTGGACTTTCAAACACTAGCAGTGCGGAGGGTACACTCCTCGGGTCGCGGGACGCAGGCGCAGCAATCTCGAACGCAGGCTCACTAGGCTCGATTTATCGCAGGGAGGGGAAACTAGCTACTCGCGACTCTAGTGGTGGTGGTAGTGGTGGTTCCAACCGCCTCCTCCTTACGCGCCCGCCACGTACTTATCCTCCCCCGTCCCGTTCCCACGCCTCCTCCCCCTATTATACCTTGTCCCGATTCCCTCTGCCTTCCCCACCTTCCGCCATGTCTACTGAGCACCAGCCCAACGCCACCGCGGCGGTTTACTCCCTCCGCTTCTTCCGCCTCCTAGAGCTCCTGCGTGATGAGCGCGCCACCGAGCCTCGCTTGACGACCCAAAACCATGCAGAGTGGTTGGCCTGGGGGCATGGAGCTCGATGGCTAGTTGTACGTCAGAACTCCTTCCTTCCGCCCCTGTGCTTATCCTGTCGTAGTGCATGCTCTTCGACTCCCGCGCGCGTGCTGTGGCCCATGGGGATGCGAGCCTTCCTTCCAGCCGCTCGCAGTTGGACGTCCAGGCCCTCGTCGAATATCTCAACGAGGTGTTTGCCACACTGCCCAGTGAACACAGCCCGTTGGGCGCACTGTTCCCCGCCATCGCGTGGTCCGTGAACCAGGTTGCCGCCGAGCAATCCGACTCCAATGCTGGCCGCCCCCTTCCCTCCGTTCATTATCTCGACCGGCCGCTGCAGCTCTCGACCCTGCGCAGCTCCACCGAGGGGTGGGACAGTCTCGTCCGCTGTATGCAGGTGCTCGTGCAGGGGCAGCGCGACACTGCCAATTCTGCACGCGTGGAGGGAATCGAGCTCCGCGATCGGCTCACCGCGATGGAGCTCCAACTGTCCGTGATTGGACGTCGACTTCGTTTGGGGTCGCCAGAGGGTTCTGAGGCTCGGGCGGAGGGTAGCGTAGAGTTATTTTAGGTCTCTCCGGTGTCCCGTAGTAGGGACCGCGTCTTTGAATGCAGGTGCTGGTTCCCTGGTCGAGGCGGAGGGTACAAATCATGTGTTCGAGCTCCACCCGCGGGTTTCTCCCGAGGCGGAGGGTAGGTCCCAGTTCGTTCGTGGCCGGACTCCGCGTTCGGCGTGGTGTTTCCTGTTGACTGTGTCCTTCAGCGCTATTTCCCTCTGCTGTCGCTGTCCATCGCCTTTCGCTGTCCCGCGTTCCTCGGTTCCGCCCCCAGCCAGTGGGCACCGCCCACAACATCATATCAGACTGACCATGTTGCTCTCTTAAGCCAATCAAGACACCCCAAGCACGTCAGGAGAACCCGTGTGGGCACTGTTCAAGTCTGAAACAGACTGGCAATTAGCATCCTGGTTCGTCAAGGAGGCAATTGGCCATGGGTCAGTGGATAGATTTTTGGAGATACCTCACGTGAGTCGCGGCGCCCTCCTCTTTTATATACTTTGCTGACCGTCCTATACCACTGGATACAGGTTTGCCAGAAGTTAGGCTTGTCCTACCACAACATGTGTGCGCTACTCCAAAAGGTAGACTCAATACCTGAGCGCGCCCTGTGGAAGGAGTGTTGGCTAATGTTCAAAGACCGGCCGGGCGAGCGACATCTTGTGCAATTCTGCAACATCATCAAGGCCATCAAAGCCCTGCTAGGCAACCCTGTGCATGCCGACAAAATTGTCTGGTGACCCAGCCGTGTCTTCTTGCACCGGGGGAGCAAGAATCATATCTATACGGAGATATGGACAGGTAGCTGGTGGCATGCTGTGCAGGTAGCTGGTGGCATGCTGTGCAGGTAGCTGGTGGCATGCTGTGCAGGTGAGTACTCCATGTTTTATTGTTGATATGTGATTAAGTAGACGACGTAAAAAAACAGAGCTTGCTGCCAAAGGGAGCCGCCCTCGCGCCGGTAATCATCTCGACCGACAAGACACAACTGACTCAATTCTCTGGAAACAAGTCGGCTTACCTGGTCTACATGACCCTGGGGAAGCTCCCAAAATCTCTGTGCTGCAAGCCCTCCGAGCACACCTGTATTTGCATAGGGTACCTCTCAGTCAATAAAGTTGACACTATTGGCCTCTCTGAAAAGCAACAGAGGGCACTCGTGCAGCAGCTCTTCCACGCCTCCGTCCGAATGATCGTCAAGCTGTTGATTGAGGCGGGGAGGAACGGGATCGACGTGACTGGAGGGGACGGCAAGGTGCGGCGAGTCTACCCTGTCCTCGCCTCCTACGTCTGCGACTACCCCAAGCAGTGCATGGTTCACGTGGAGCTACAAGCAGCCCCTGAGAGGCGGCACTCTGGTGAGTGTCCCGTACTTCATCTTTGGGGACATCAAGATTGCGTGGAGTGGCAAAGGCCGGAAGGCTGCTCTGGACGAGAAGGTACGTGCACACCTCACGTCAGATACCGTTTGTTGGCTGAATAGGCGATCAGGGGTGCTCAGTCAACCTGAAGAAGCCGTTCCAGCACCCTGCCATCTGGCAGCTAGTGCACGCTTACTGGTTCAGTGGATCCGGAAACTCGGAGCTCAAGGCACCGTGGGACCAGTTCAGCCAGGTCCCCAACAATCTCGTTGACCTGGTCTGCAACACTGTACGTGCCACAGCTACTGATTCTGCACGCATCAGCTGACAACAGATGTGGGTAGCTTGAGGCAGCTCTCAGAGATTTTGTGCAGCCGGACATGCAATTCTTGAACAAGGTCTATGCGCTGAAGTACGTATCCCTCTCCCCCTGTTTGTTCCTCTCTCACGTGTCATGGTCTTCATGCAGGTGGGACAACCATATGGCTCTGCTCGAGGAGATCGGGCGTGCAAAGCCGGATGTGTTCATGGGCATCAAGAAGAGGATCTGGGAGAAAGTCAAGTGGGTAGTAGAGGCCGGCTGATAGTAGGTATTCGATCACTGACCGATTGTCAGCTTGAGGCTCACTGAAGAGGAGAACACAGGCAGAGCCGACCTCCTCAGACTCATGGAGGGCGGCCCGAAGGGCATCCCTTTCGACGACATTGTTGTGGATGAAGACGAAGAGGGGTCTGAGGAGGAGGTGGACGAGCTAGAGGGTTCAGTACCCCCGCAACAGGGCTCTGTCGGCAACGTGCAAGAGCGTATTGCGGCTGACACAGAGGCAACAGCACACAGCCGGTCGCCCAGAGAAGCTGCAGAGTCCATGGCAATCCGCCGCCCGATAGGTGCACCCACCCAGGTTGTCCGGGACAAGGCGCACATGGGTCCGAGCACAGGTAAGTTTGACACCACTGTTGTATGTATGATGCAGACATATTCCATACAGTTACCTCCGGGGACGGGGCATCGAGTAAGGACACAGCCGTGGCAGGCTCTTCGAGTCCTGAGAATCGAGCGATCATGGATGCCACGCCCATGGACGAGCAGCAGCTGTCTGCGGTTGAGGTGAGCGCGGGGTGGGTAGCAGTTGCACGCGAATGTGCTGACGGGGCTGAAGGTGCGTAGCTGCTGCAGGCCTGCCTCTTGTGTCATGTATATTCACTGATGGGGACCCTGTTCAACTTGCCCGCAAACCCTCGCCTGAAGCTCCGGACACTGAAACCGCACAGTGAGTGATCAGTCCAACAGCCTGCCAGTGAGCACGCAACCTTCCAAGGTACGTACTCAAATAACATTTGCAGGCAGACACTAATAATTCAAACAGATATCTTTACATCATTATTACGACTGGCCAAATCTTGGAAGGTATCACTGCTTGTATAGTGTTCGGGCAAAGTCTCTGTCTCCTTGTGTATTGCTGGACCTCATGTATCAATGAAAAGCTTGTACCAGGTGCTGAAGTAGTGTATGGATAATGCGGTTTTAGGAGCGTGAATGACTTGAGTACAAGCTGCACAGCATCCCAAGATGAGCATGACACAAAGGTATTATTCACCTTGTGTGCCTTGAGCAAGTGCGGCAAGGAGCACCAAGATTGCGACTTGAGTGGGTTGAAGAGCTTTGGGAAAGGAGCTCAAGCAAAAAAAAGAGGACAGAACTTGAACAATATAAGAAAGCTTTAAGGACTTGGACAAGACTCACAGTACCAAGTAGGGGCCAGAATACGGTGTCTTGTAATACATGGATTCAAGCTGCAAAAGACATATGTTGGCTTGAATGTCATATACAAGACATTTGAAAAAAGGCACTTGTCTTTTTGCCTTGCAGGCCTTACATGTGCTTGTTGGTCTTGAGCAAGCCTCTCAAGACATATGGCTTTTTCCTGATGCACCACTGTGTCAAACCGAGCTGGCTGATCCCCAGATGCTGGCCTAGCCTTCACTGTGTCCCTCTTGGGTAAGCTGTCACTGAGAGGGATTGTTGTAAATCTGAAGCCATGGAATATATTGAGTCGCGCAAAGGGGAGGTAGGAAGGGGCCTGCAAAAGCTCAGCGGCATTGAGCAGGCGGCCCAGCTTGAGTTTGTATATGTATTGACTGAGTGTTTTCGAGAAACCGGGTGCACAATGTCATTCTGTGATGGATGCGAGGCTTTGCTGCTTGACTGATGGGTGCTTGGTGAGGACAATGCCGACTTTGGTGTGGGAGCGGTACGTCCAACGGGCTCCGCAGCCAGTACCAGAGCTCGAAGTGCACTCGATATCCAGTTGATTGTCGTGCCCCTGAGCCTCCTCGTAGAGCCTCTCACGCATGCTCTCGTACATGGCCATCTTCTCCTGCCGCTCGAGCCAGCAGACCATCTGAGGCCGCTCATTGCAGTGGTTCGAGGCCCTCCACACCTTCTTAGTGCAGTCGATGTGGAGGTGTTCAAACATTTCTGTGTTGTAGTTATCAGTCGTACCAAGTGAGTGAATTGATTCAATATAATGAAGAAGTGAGTGGAACTTCGGGATATTCATGTGTGTGCGTATCACAAGTGTCTTGAGTATCTTCTTGTTCTTGTGGTAGACCTTGAGTGCGTCTTCCAAGTACGAGAGGGTGATGTCATCGTGAGTAGAATACTGAGCGATATAGATGAAGTCCAGAAGCAACTGAAAGGTGAGCATGAGAGTGGTAGGAATGCGGCCTACAAGACAGCCAAGCAGGATTCGTGCCATGTCCGTCCGCTCACTGCCCGAGACTTGAGACAAAGCGGAGATCCTGTTCTTGAAGTGACGGGTACCAAATGCGGGCGGAAGGCAGTGTATTCTTGCATCAAGCTCTGCCTCGTCCATGGCTTCCTGGAACCACTCCAGGATGTGTTTAAAAACACCCTGGTAGAGTTGGTGTAGGACGTCTGGTGTGACACAGCTGTGGATGTTAGTGTGAGGTAGCCCCTTCCAGAATGGTGTGACCACGTAGCCCAAAACGTTCATCTCCTTGCAGGAGGCATGGAACGGGGCGCTACCCTTGGGTCCCTGTGTCTTGGCCTTGCAGAGTATGTCAAGTGTCCACAGTGAAGTCCGTGGTAGTTTGGCAGTATCGTCTTCAAGCTTGGACTCTGGGCACTGACAGACGGGGCAGGTGCCGTACTTCGAGCAAGTGATCAAGCACTGCTCAGGGTAGTTGCAGACGTAGGAGGCGAGGACAGGGTAGACTCGCCGCACCTTGCTGTTGCCTCCAGTCACGTTGATCCTGTTTCTCCCCACCTCGATCAACAGCTTGAGAATCATGCACACAGAAGCATGGAAGAGCTGCTGCACGAGGGCCCTCTGTTTCTTCTTGGAGAGGCCGGACACATCAATCTTATCGACTGAGAGGTATCCTATGCAACACAACACTTTCGGGAGGTTCCCCAACGTCATGTAGACCGGGTACACCACTTGTTTCCTGAGAATTGAGTTAGTTGTGTCTTGTCGGTTGAGATGATTACAGGTGCAAGCACGGCACCCTTTGGCAGCAAGCTCTGTATTTTACATAGTCTATTTCATTGAGTTCTAACAAAGAAATGCAAAATACTCACCTGCACAGTGTGCCACCAGCTCCACATCTCCGTATAAATACAGTTTTTGCTCCCCCGGTGCGTAAAGACTTGGCTGGGTTGCCACACAATTTTGTCGGCATGTGCAGGATTGCCTAGAAGTGCCTTGAGAGCCTTAATGATATTGCAAAATTGCATGAGGTGGTGCTCGCCCGGCTGGTCCTTGAACATAAGCCAGCCTTCCTTCCACAGGGTGTGCTCAGGTATTGAATCAACCTTTTGGAGCAGTGCACGCATGCTGTGGTAGGAGAGGCCCAGTTTCTCTCGAACCTAGAGTACAGGTTTTCCAGCTAGGTATATGCAGAAAGACTGGATATGTGGTGACTCACATTGGGTATATCCAGAAACCGGTTGACCGACCCGTGCCCCACAGACTCTTTGAAAAACCAGTATTCTATCTGCCAGTCTGTCTCTGACTTGAACGGTGCCCACACAGATTCTCCTTGCGCACTTGTACCGGCTTGATGTGTTTGGACAAGAACGCGCATCAGAAATTCAAGACTCCCAAGACATGTAAGACATATACTTACCTTCACGCTCTGTCTCCTTTCTCTCGACATAATGCCTCCATCCCTCCATGAGTGTTGCACCACCATCTACCTCCACTGCTGCCGACTCATCTACAATCTCCACCCTTGTGTCTTCATCGTTGTCCAAGGCGATAGCTGTTTGCCGTCATGGGATCTGCCGGGTACCAGTACTTGGCCCTGCTTGTGGGTCCTGGTCTAATGGTGGTGGTACCCTAAATATCAGCTGCTCCATCACAACCTCCTCTGTGTCTTCTGTGTCTTGTTCCGTTGCCATTTCGTCCACCTGACCCCCTCCATTGCTATGCTCACGAAGGACGTCGGCGGAGTGGTCGCTACCAAGCAGGTTCGTAAGCATCTATAATATCACACGAGACTCTTACTCACCTATGTCGATGGCCCTCAATACTCTGTTCTCTAATCGTGTTTTGAACGCCGATGGTGGAGTTGTTGGCTTTGCACTCCAAGTCAGAGTCCTCGTCGTCGGAGTCGTCATATATTGCCCTAAGCTTTCCCTTCTTGTACCACGCGCACCTCCTGCTAGATGTTTGATGTGCCATAACACCTTGCATTGTTCGGAAGGTTTCACCGCAAGCACCGCACGTACGGCCTTCCAAGTCCTCCAAGCTCAAGCATCGTTTGCCCATGCCTATTACGACGTCCAGGCCACGCAACTGCTTCATGAACTCAGTGAAGGTTAGTCGATTTCAGCGGTGTGATACACTTACTTTATTGTGTTGTGAAGGCCTCCGTACGTGGTCTCGTCATGAACCGAGTAGTTTCTATCGATATGACAGCGTCAATGCCGCCGTTCCCACTGCAGAGCGCCAATTGCGCCTTGCAAAGACCACACGAACCACAAGCACTTCAGCTTGTGTGGTGCGAGAAAATCTGCTGGTATGTCTCACTGCATTCTGCGCTGAAGCCTTTGAGATGATATTTCCTGCTCCTGGGCCTCAGTTCATGCTGGAACTGCTTACTATGAGCGGTTATGTCAGACTTCCACACGGCACCCTTTGGCAGCAAGCTCTGTATTTTACATAGTCTATTTCATTGAGTTCTAACAAAGAAATGCAAAATACTCACCTGCACAGTGTGCCACCAGCTCCACATCTCCGTATAAATACAGTTTTTGCTCCCCCGGTGCGTAAAGACTTGGCTGGGTTGCCACACAATTTTGTCGGCATGTGCAGGATTGCCTAGAAGTGCCTTGAGAGCCTTAATGATATTGCAAAATTGCATGAGGTGGTGCTCGCCCGGCTGGTCCTTGAACATAAGCCAGCCTTCCTTCCACAGGGTGTGCTCAGGTATTGAATCAACCTTTTGGAGCAGTGCACGCATGCTGTGGTAGGAGAGGCCCAGTTTCTCTCGAACCTAGAGTACAGGTTTTCCAGCTAGGTATATGCAGAAAGACTGGATATGTGGTGACTCACATTGGGTATATCCAGAAACCGGTTGACCGACCCGTGCCCCACAGACTCTTTGAAAAACCAGTATTCTATCTGCCAGTCTGTCTCTGACTTGAACGGTGCCCACACAGATTCTCCTTGCGCACTTGTACCGGCTTGATGTGTTTGGACAAGAACGCGCATCAGAAATTCAAGACTCCCAAGACATGTAAGACATATACTTACCTTCACGCTCTGTCTCCTTTCTCTCGACATAATGCCTCCATCCCTCCATGAGTGTTGCACCACCATCTACCTCCACTGCTGCCGACTCATCTACAATCTCCACCCTTGTGTCTTCATCGTTGTCCAAGGCGATAGCTGTTTGCCGTCATGGGATCTGCCGGGTACCAGTACTTGGCCCTGCTTGTGGGTCCTGGTCTAATGGTGGTGGTACCCTAAATATCAGCTGCTCCATCACAACCTCCTCTGTGTCTTCTGTGTCTTGTTCCGTTGCCATTTCGTCCACCTGACCCCCTCCATTGCTATGCTCACGAAGGACGTCGGCGGAGTGGTCGCTACCAAGCAGGTTCGTAAGCATCTATAATATCACACGAGACTCTTACTCACCTATGTCGATGGCCCTCAATACTCTGTTCTCTAATCGTGTTTTGAACGCCGATGGTGGAGTTGTTGGCTTTGCACTCCAAGTCAGAGTCCTCGTCGTCGGAGTCGTCATATATTGCCCTAAGCTTTCCCTTCTTGTACCACGCGCACCTCCTGCTAGATGTTTGATGTGCCATAACACCTTGCATTGTTCGGAAGGTTTCACCGCAAGCACCGCACGTACGGCCTTCCAAGTCCTCCAAGCTCAAGCATCGTTTGCCCATGCCTATTACGACGTCCAGGCCACGCAACTGCTTCATGAACTCAGTGAAGGTTAGTCGATTTCAGCGGTGTGATACACTTACTTTATTGTGTTGTGAAGGCCTCCGTACGTGGTCTCGTCATGAACCGAGTAGTTTCTATCGATATGACAGCGTCAATGCCGCCGTTCCCACTGCAGAGCGCCAATTGCGCCTTGCAAAGACCACACGAACCACAAGCACTTCAGCTTGTGTGGTGCGAGAAAATCTGCTGGTATGTCTCACTGCATTCTGCGCTGAAGCCTTTGAGATGATATTTCCTGCTCCTGGGCCTCAGTTCATGCTGGAACTGCTTACTATGAGCGGTTATGTCAGACTTCCACTGCCTGGCCTTGCGCTACATATTTCTCTGCTGGATAACTTGCTAAGGAATTCGACTGACATTCTTTTTCGTCTTGTCTGATCTCAAACATGTTTAGGTATTGCGCTTGTATTGTCCCCTTCTTGTGCAGGGTGTATGTCCTTCTTCTTCACACCTTCCATATAAGGGTCGTTGCACGGGCACCCCGCGCAATGAAGTCACATGCACGCCAAGGGCTGTGCACGTAACAATCGTTGTGAATATTGAAGTCGAGTCAAAAGGCGAGTCTTCAGTAGACAATGAATGTATATTGATGTATCAATATCCACTGAAGGGTTTGTGTGACAGAGTCTGTGCCAGCCCACAACCATGGGCAGGGAATTTGCCACACTAACCACCCTTTACATAAGTACCCTTCCAAAGTCAGACACAGTGCCCTGCCCATCCATCGATACTGTCCTCTTTCATGCAGTACTCATCCTCCTTCTCTCAGTCCCTTCCTAGCCTTGCAGGCTCTCTCCCTCCATTATCTGACGGAGACTCTGCTATGCTGTCTGACAGCACAAATGACGACCCGCAAGACCAGCTTGGTTATCTTGGAATTAGCTCCCTCACCCTGTCAGCCATCCTGGACCCTAAGTTCCCGCACTCAGCAGAAGTCTTTGGCAACTGGTTGAAGACTCTATACATCCATGGCTTTATCGAGGATAGTACCTACTCGAGGATTAGGGTTAGTACTAGGTGTACTATCTGCTTTCCTGTGAGTTACTAATCCTATCATTCAGATCGTCCGCCTGACACACAAGAAGTGGGACGAAATCCGTGAATATATTACTATGACAGACACTGGCATCCTCCAAGTCATACAGTGAGTCGCATGAAGACAGCTCATTCTGCGATGTGCTAACTAGTGGTGTTGCATGTAGATTCACCTACAGCAAAGAGCTACACACTCTGGTTTTCACAGCAATGACGGAAGCACACACCAAGAGCATATTGATTGTTGGGTTGAGTATCCAGAAGGACCTCACGGTGACGTTGGGACAAGATGTCGTGGACCACGTCCAGTTCTTGGGCACCAGTGCCACCTTGAAGGCGGTATCACAAGAAGGCCGTGTCTTCAAACAGATCCCCGATTACAAAGCCACAATCCAGAGAACATGGCTCGATGAGATCGAGGGGCATCAGGACTTCAGCGTAGACGATCCTGTGCTCGCCAAACCCCCCGACTGCTTCTGCCTTGAAGTATGCAACTCCAAAGACGCGCACCATGGTATACACAAGGTAAGCTGACACTAGTTTAGCAAACATAGTAGGTGTGCTGATCAGTCTTGTAGATGGGGTGTTGGAACACCATAGTGGGTGTCACAGTGCCCAACGCCCCTGACACTGACATAGTGGACGGGTTGGACGTGTCAGAGGGTGCGGCGGTGGAGGAGAGCACTTCAGAGGGCACTGCAGCGGAGGGAAGTGCAGCGGATGAGGAGTTCAGAGAGTGAGGAGGAGGAGGAGGGAAGCGCCACCAGCCAGAAGGGTTACAAGCTGTGCAAGCGCAATGCGGAGGCCATCGATCAAGACGAAGACGAGCTGAACATCAACAAAGAGGTCTTCAAGGTCATCGCCAATATACCACTCTTCATCCTCAACTTTGACTGCAGGCGGCAGGCCACCTTCCTCGGACTTGGACAAGGCTGTTATACCCGAGGAGGGTAGCGGTATCCTGCATTTCTACCCAATGCACTCCTCCGACGCCCTCTGCTGTCCCATGGCCTCGGAGGGGAAGCTGCGCACTGGTGAAACCTTCGTCCAGCTCCTTGCCTTCAGTGGCCAGGACGCACTGAACTGTCTTTGACAAGGCGCCAAGGAGAGGTGGTCGTTGGAGGACTTTGTCCAGAAGGGCTACGGTTGCATACGTACTGGCCCGTTTGACATGCCAATTGACTCTGATAATTGTGCAGCACGTGGTCAAGGACTACACTTGTCTTGGAGTGGGCCATGACTGGCAGTACAATCCCTGAGGTGTTTGTTAGTATGTGCCAGTTTCTAACCTTTTCTTAATATGGTACCCATTTCCTATGTACAATGATTTATTGGTTGTGTTCTTTATCCAGCATCATAAGGTAATGGGCAGTCAAAATTTACATATGGTAGTACAAGGTTGATGCTGCAGCATACCTTGCAGTTGCAGCATACAATATCAGACTGATAAATGGATTGTTCTAGGATAGTGTACTTCTGTATAACACAGAATCAGATCACTTTCCTCAGTAGTGAATTCAAGTTCTTATACTCAGTCTTACCTAATAAATGCCACTGACTCATAGCTCTGGTATGAATATTGTTGATGTCATGATCTGTGCCACACCTAAACAAGATGGACCTGTGTACTTGTGTATTCCAATAAATCCCTGAGGTGTTTGTTAGTATGTGCCAGTTTCTAACCTTTTCTTAATATGGTACCCATTTCCTATGTACAATGATTTATTGGTTGTGTTCTTTATCCAGCATCATAAGGTAATGGGCAGTCAAAATTTACATATGGTAGTACAAGGTTGATGCTGCAGCATACCTTGCAGTTGCAGCATACAATATCAGACTGATAAATGGATTGTTCTAGGATAGTGTACTTCTGTATAACACAGAATCAGATCACTTTCCTCAGTAGTGAATTCAAGTTCTTATACTCAGTCTTACCTAATAAATGCCACTGACTCATAGCTCTGGTATGAATATTGTTGATGTCATGATCTGTGCCACACCTAAACAAGATGGACCTGTGTACTTGTGTATTCCAATTTCCAGTTTTGCAGACTATTCCATGCTTTTCCAGACTATTCTGATTGTCCAAATCTATTATCCTGTTCCAAATTCTTGTGGTGTACACTTCATCTTTATGTATCACCTGTTGTTGTTGTCTCTGCACTGAATTTACAGTTATCTT
>MPVS01000473.1:0-15277 GCA_001931775.1 Fomitopsis pinicola
ACGTGTGTAAGACGCCGATGCTACGCCCGGCAGGTCCGATATGCATCTTTTTTGATGTCGCTGCATGTGGTGTTACTGAAGAGTGATCCGCTTTAACGAACGCACTTCGCTCTTGCGTTCATGATCAATTGACGTCTAACTACAGAAGGAGGACTACCAGTACTCGTCTTGCAACAATTCTCAGAACATTTCTCTACCCTTGCAGGCTTTAGATAGCATGCACAGCGCAAGTAGTTCCAGCTCGACAAGGAAAGAATCCCATGTGTCGTCTTTCACATCAGCGTCTCCGCTGTCCGGTTTAAAGCGCGCCACGTGAACCTCCATGAGAACGAGGTCTCCGCCGTCGATCTCGGTTGTTGGCCAGAGAGGCATGACGCTGGTAGGATCAAGTGTATGTGTTCCGTCGTAACATTGATGGAAGGCCGCAATCTACGGATACATCGTGAGATGAGTCGGTATATACAGTGTTTTACTCACTCCCTGAGCAGATGACGACGCCGACCGCATTCTTCTGCGTGCAGTAAGGTCATTATGTTCGCCGTTGAATGCTACCGTACGTTCGGTTATCCGAACAGTACGCATGACACATCTGATGACGTACCGTTTATTCCACCAAGGTTATTGAGGAAATTATCCCATCGCATAGTCTCACCGATTCTAGCGGGCGTGACGTTCACGGACACTATTGGCAAGGGTTGTCTGGATCGGTTTTCGAAGTTTGCGCCCCCCTTGTTGACCTCTCCGATAACCCAGAATCTCACAGGAGTTTTACCTACCATGAGGCGTTGTCGCCAGTCTGTCCCTGGGCGTTCGTCCCACTTGGCATCGACTGGCAATTCATTGAATATGTTGAATAGGCCTTCGTGGACGTTCGCGAAAGTTAGGATACCGTGTAGCTGACTGTCGCCTCCACGTTAGACAGAACAGTAAACGATAACCAACCAACATACGCTCTGATAAAGTCGTCGAACGTACACAATGTTATGCTGTTGGAGGCATCGAACATCGGACACACAGCGGTCTCTGTATGCCTTGAGTCTCGACTAACGTCGGACTGGTTCAATGTGGCACGTCGTTCTGTAGAGCCCAGTGCAACGACGCAGTATGAGAGACACTTTGGACGTGGGGACGAATGACCGGCGTACCGTCCACATCTACCCATACATTGTCGTCGGCGAACGTCATAGTATTCAGCTGGGCGCAAGTTGTGTCTATGCTGCTTCGGAGCGGGCCCAGGTCAATGCTGCGATGGCTTTTTAGTATCAGACGAAATTTGTGCGATCTGTCACTTACGAATGCACGAGACCGTTGCGGGAGGACTCTTGGTCATCCATGGTGTCTGCAACGCGTTGACGGTGGACACTGGGTGCAGTTCGATGCGTAGTACTAGACGTGTAGAGGCGTATTTAAGCAGCGTTTGTAGTCAGCGCTCACTTGCGGTGCGACGGAGACGGGCGCGCAAGACGGCCGTCAGTTTAGGGGCTTATCGTGGCTTTCGCGTTCGACGTTGGCTCCAGTTCAGGTACGTACCGTGGATGGACAGAGCGCGAGCAATTGCTATCGTCGCGACACGGAGTCCCCTGCTATCATATCTCTCTCTCAGTCGCTGTCTGCTTAGTGGAGGAGAGCATGAAAGACATTCTGTCGAGAGGGTGTACGAGTCTACTCTAATTCTGACGGATTTCGACGCGAAGAACACTACTCTAATCAACACTAAGTACATCTACGTAGTCAGGCGCTTTGTGCAGCACAGAAACAGCATCGAGGACGAGGTGAACATAAAATTCAGTGGGGATACTACCGTTGTTGGCCACGGAGCGTAAAACGCGAACTTCCGTCAGCACAACATCTGCCTCGCGGACGTTACCGCAAGGCCAGTGCAGCATCGCTGCGTGTGAGTGAAACGCCGCGAGGGCGTTGTAGCATTGCGTGAACGGGGTAACCTTGTGCACGATTAGTAACGTGGTCCGCGGAGTACTCGTTACAACGTACTGTAGGCACTCCGTTCACCCAGGTTGTCGTGGTCTTCGTCGCAAGGATGGAAGGACCGTACGTGTCGTCTTCGACTGTAGTAATATCAGAATCTGTCAGTCCGAAGCGAATTGCAACTCACAGCCAAGGGAACATCCACCCAACCGGTTGAGGAATGCCTTCCATAGATCGCATTCGCCGTTTCGGACCGGACGAATTCGCATCTGCACCACAGGCGGAGAATCGCCATGCTCATCCACTAGCACTGCACCGTGGGGATAGACTTCTCCGACTACCCAGAATCGCACGGGCAACCCGTTCTTGGCTAAGTATTGACTGTCTGGCGCTCCATTGATGTGGATCCAATCCGTTCCCGTGAAGGGAGGATTAGCTATGTTGTAACGACCCAAAGGACGGTCGTAACTAGACACCATCCGGTGAAGACGCCTGCCATAGACATTGTCTGTAAGTGATTATCACGTCTCAGGTGCCGCTGCTGACTTACCGTATAACCTGCGGTTTGAAGGTCCAGTCGCCTTGGCATAGCGAAGACAACGTCACACCTGTTGTGGGGGCAGTGAGATGGGCCATCGAGCTTGCACACCCGACCGTCGGTCCTGTTTATAACCATCTACCTCTCATCTGTTCTGCCGGTGAAAGGGCACGCCGGTGGCGTTCCTCACGGCACATACCATATGCGGGACAGGGCCACGATAGTATCCTTGAAGGTGATGGGCACTGCGATCGGCATCAGAGCGCTCTGTTCGTAATGAAATTGCATATTACTAATCAGCACAGCAGTACATTCTCGTACCGTGCCATTGTTGTGCCAAGCCGTTCGTCCCTGTTCTTGGTCGATTGTCTACTACGCGTCTGTGCGACGCCTCGGTGCGGCTCAAGGGTGGGTCGCAATGTAAGTGAATATATATGCCGTAGTACATGTGGACCATGTCGTCGCACCGTGATCGTCAACTACGAGGACGTTACGTACTAGAGCCATGTACGTCGGGCATTGTGTCGTCATCGTCGTCTCCATCTAAATCGTATGTAGTGGGCGTTGGGGCTATGGGAATGGATGGTGCAGAAGAGTTCGCCGTATTCTGCGACAATATAGCCTATGTACTGTCAGTTTATGTCGCGCCGTCTGTGAGCGTGTATGACTTACCTCGGCCTCGTTTGCCGACCACAGTCTGATGATTTCGTGAGGCGCGTATTGAATGTCTACGACGATTCTTCTATCTTCAGGATCGCGGTACTTCGTAATCTCTGCGAACGTAGTAACCTCGACGAAGTCGCCCTTAGCGAAAATCACCTCTTTCGCCCTCTTGATATGACCGTCTTGACGCTGCATTCCGAGTAAGAGGCGATGGGTAACCTTCCATTCATGCTTAATGGATTGCAACGCTTGCTGATCCGCTGCAGGCAGGGGAACATTGTCCGTTCTCCCTGTAGTAGTAACATTGACCTGCATTAAGTTATGAGTCAGTGTGATGTGATGTTGCGTAAGACTTACTCGCGTGAACACTCGCCGTCTCAGATTGATGGAGCCCCGCTTTCGCTCGTGCTTTGGCACGCCATGCAGACTTTTGTAGATGTATTCGTCGAGGGACGTTACGACATCAAGCTGCGGTTGGAAAGCGGCGTTGCAACCCTTTCCAACAAGGGTGATGAACTGAGCTGCCCCCTTTGCATGCTCGGGTTTTCTAGTCTTCGTTGTTAGTTCGTGTTTGTACCAAGCCGAGCACACATACCCAGACCAGTTGCCGAGAGGGTGGATACAAAAGGCGGCGAGGAAACCCTGGAATCGTATCAACGTTCGCTGACGGACGGCGGATTCGACCTTGTCCAACGTCGGTGACCTTAGCAGCGCGTACGGTGTTCGTGGCCCGCCTGAGCCGAGGACCTTGTGCACTTCGTCATCCATCTCAACGTCTGCCCATTCTGCCAATCCCTCGAACGCTGTTGGCATGATCTCCCATGCCTTAAGATCGGCGAGAGTCGTCTTGTCAGATTTCGTGCGACCTAGTCTATTCGGCCATAAGTCACGGAGTAACATCCCATTGGCATCTATACGTATTGTCAGTGCCGCGATAAAGAATTTGGAGCACAACGCACTGAGGATGAATGCCATCGCGAGCGTTGAGAGTTGCACAGTGCACCACCGTCGGGACGGGGGGACGTTCAGCGCGAAAGGTGAGCAGAAAGCGGAGTCGGTGAAACATATGCTCCGGTTCCTCGATCCGAACGAGCACGAAATCGACTGGTCCCTTTGAAGATTTGCCCCTGCTCCTCGAACGTGTCGGTGGTGTTCCTAGCGAAGGCACGCACAGATAAATGACTTCTCTGATTAGTTCGTGTCAGAACTGTCGTTATCAACAGTACCGCACCGTAAGGCCCCACCGATTGGACAGTATCGTATGTTCCATGCTAAATCACGACCTCCCAGTCAGTTAATACGTGGAGAGCTGAACGAGCAGGAATTACGCCTCGCATGGTTCATTTTCATTTTGTAGGAGTCGTAGCACGTCGTTTACAGTCGTGCGAGATGGTGGAATTGGAGATGTTCAACGGCGGCACATAAACGTTGTCCCGCTAGTGTTCAGGAGTATCACCTATCTGTATTTCATGCTCCACCGCTCATAAACGTTGCAGCACAGCCGCACCACGTCAGCAATGTTCTCGGCGGCGCGATCGGGTGCACTCACAGTTATCATGGGTACACAGAATGTGCGAGGCTCCGTTTACGCATGGCACCAAGCCTCTTGCATCTACTGTTGTGAACAGTTCCGCTCATTTCTCCAACGACATCTGCAAGCTGTTTGTACTGCCCATCTGCTCACGAGCAAGGAGATTATTGGTGTCGGGACTGCCCTCCATTGTTGTAGTGGCCCGGAGAGTGGTGGGGGATGCCAGATGGCGGAGATGCGATTCACTGTGCGCACAGATAGTGCGCGGGCGAATTGGCGCCGAGATGTCATGCAAGGAACGCCTCCGAGTCATTGGGGTACGGTCGACGATGCACAGCACACAGGGTAATTTTGTCTGCATGATTTCACTTAGTCACACCCTTTACGGGCATGTATCTATGTTATACTCTACACTACACCGCACTTCAGTATTCAAAGTCTACATTACTCGTAGGCTGTACGACTTCGTCCACTATCTCGTCAGGACCTTGGAACAGCATGGAAACGGCATGCAATTCGAACCCTACACGCCACTGCTTCCACTCGCCATAGTACTTGGTCTTCCCCTTGTCGTCGCATTGCCAGCGCGTGAGCCGTGCGTCGACAACGACGAGGTCGTTTACGCCGATGTTGTGTGTCTCCCACTTGTCCATGAGCGCGTAAGGACGCATCTTGCGTGTGGCGTCGTAGCACTCATACCAAGGGTTCGACTGCGTTGTACTTCAGTCGGCTATGGAGCGAACGAGACGTGAACGACGTACAGATGGAGCCGTCTGACCCTTGCTCTGGTAAGCCATACGACGACGAGCCTTGATGTATCCATTTGCGGTGACGTCGGACACTGCGACGACGTTGAACGAGCATTGTCATATAGATTGTGGTGTGCTTACCTCTGTATCCTCCCAAAGCGTTCAGAAGCGTCCTCCACTTCTCTATCTCACCAATACGAACAGGGCGGACACGGATAGAGACACTCTTAAGAGGACTACCGTTTTGGCCCACCAGCCATGCACCCCGCGTGTCGACTTCCCCGATGATCCAAAATTTGATAGGATTTGCATCGACGGCGAGGTACTGAGTGTTCGATTCATGTCCGTAAGTGATCCAGCGAGTGTCACTCTTCTGAAGAGCGAAGACGTTGTAGCGATCGTCTCGGAGGTCGGAGGAGAGGAGCATGCTTTCCATACGCCTGGCATAGGGGTATTAACAATCGTCTAGTGGCAAATGTAATAGACGTACGTGCGCAATTGCAGCGTCCAATTAGCGTCGCAACGGCTCGAGAACGACATGACCTCGCGTTGCTCAGTAGGCTTGATGGAGGGGCGGGTAGGTTGTTGCGTAGTGTCACTGGTAGACGCTAGAACACGTTGTTTACCTTTGTCTTCTTCGACATTCGTGGAGCTGAGGACGAGTGCATAGCAAAGATGTGGTGAATACATAAATGTAACGGTAACGATACTAGTAGCGAACCCTTACCTGGACTCAACAGTGTCATGATGAGCGCCGTCAGTAGGCTCGATGTTGGAAGACTTCTCATTGCTTTGGCTCGATTCCGTCACAGAACTGTAAATGAGGTGTCAGCTAAGAGAGGTAAATGTAACAGTATGTCATGCACCTCTCGTCTCCGATCACCGGTGACGAAGGGGGTGGTGTCAGTGGCGACGCTGCCTCAACGGCGATCTTCGATGGCTTAACCCTGCAAAGAGCATGAGAGCATGATCTGTGCATGTGAAATGCATGCTAAAGCGTTCACGTACTTTTTGGTAGGCGACTCATCGGCAGCGGAGGAGTCGGTATCATCCTTCGGTCGTTTGTTCGCGATGCGCGCACTGCGTTTACCGTCTGACGACATGGTGCGAAGGTAGGGGCGGGGGAAATTTCCGCGCGTCCGAACACTATAAGTGAGAGGCAGTCACAGTCTGCTTATCGGCGGCATTGGCGAAAATAGGGGCTCACCGTGCCTGGACCGCCCATTATCACCAATGAATAAGTGAATCACGTCATCTTGTTTTGGCTATCGTGCTGTACAGACACTCGATTGTTATCGGGTGCCGAACTCAGTTGAAATATGAACCACTAACGTGATGCGGGCGGAGGGTAGTGACGGTATGAGGTGATCGACGGCAGTGCATGGACAGCTACCGACTTATTGCAATCTAGACCTCGGGAATGGTCACGATGTTGAGTGACAGATGTGCGATAGCCTAAGTTACATTGAATGATGTCAAAGCGGAATCACGGGCACACCGACGGGCACACCGACGGGCATGTTGACGATACTATCGCTGAGGTGTGAGGAGCGCAACCAGACCCAAAATGACTGCACATACTTTCGAACTGCATCGTAACATTTCAGCTCATCTCCTCTGCGCATGTTGACCAGTCTGTCATCGGAATCTGTCGACAGCTTGAACACGGTGATGGGGCCCGTCCAATTGGCACCGGGTAGGATGTCGTCGACGGCGAGGTTGTGTCGTTGCGCAGCACCGGCGTCTGCATAGAGCACGTAGAACGACATAGGGTTACCGTCGTTGTCGACAGTGGCGACGATCTTGCGGCGTGGGTTTGCATGGGGCTCGGATGTCCAAGAAGGCACGGGGACATCGGGAACCTCGTCAATTGGATACCTATGCACGGGGATGATAGCAAAGCGTTTGGTGCCGTCGACTTCGAAACAGAACGCGCGTAAAGCGGCAGTCTACTTAGGTTGTCAGTGGAGGCGACGTTCAACAGGAGCGTACACACTGTATAGAGGATGTTACCCCAGTGAATGTCGACAATATCGTCCTCGCGATACGCCTTGCTTAACGATCTCCACACGAGACTGATGCCAGCTGTGAGGGCAAGAAAAAAGGCATACGCAAGGAGGTCCATAAGGAGTCGATCCACGTTGAATGTGAAAGGACCGTTGCAGGAAGTGGAGGGCAATGAGAGGAAGAAAGAACCTATGAGGCGTGACTAGCACGAGACGGCACGCATTACGTAAATCACATGTGTTAGACGGTGCCCCGTCGCGCTCGACAGGTCGACATCTCCGACTTCTCGTAGACAAGTATTGTGAGTCACAGCGCCATCATGATACCAAGATACACCTTCGCCGTCAACATATCTGCAAACGAAATGTGCGTGACCGAGGTAGATAACTCCACATAAGTCCCATGTCATTTCTCCCGACTCCGTAACAATGTGGACTGTACGATTAATGGTCGTCGCATTCCTTGGCACTGACGGTTGGAATTCCATCGCCATAAACATAGGCTGAACATGGAATGCACGTTTTCGTTCGAGGGCAGAATTGCACAATGCACACGTTCCCTCACCTACCGTGTGTGTAAGGTATGCATGCAGAATGTCGGTGACTGTTAGCTGATGAGGGGGGCACGAATTCAGCAATGCTGGCGAGACGCAAATGTTCAGGTCGTTAAATGCCCTCGTACGACTTTCGTAGCCGCAAAACGAACATGCTGACTTATAAGTACCTACAGCATCGACTTCGCTTAAGACGTATTCGAGAACATTAGACACAGACACAAGAGAATGTCCGGCCGGAAACCATTCCGAGTTGGAATCACGTAGCATTTGACGTGTTCTGTCGCGCAGTTCGTTCCATCCTGAGGGGATGGTGTCGTCACTGAGCGCGGCTACAATGGTCCCCATGACGCTTGCGCCCATCCTTGAAGTGTAACGCGATATGTCAAGGCCCCGTTCTGATTTATGTAGCAGGGTATTCACAACGATGCATAACACCGCGTCGTACGCGCAACTCCAGTCTACCGAATCCCAAGTAGGGCCTGTGGGACTCGTCGTAGAAGGTACATTGCTCGATACAGGCTCCCACTCGGACGTAGGGGGCCTCTTTTTTGTGGGACGAGGCGCACTGGAGTCTGCTGGTATTGTACTTTCCGCATACTTGCGCTTACTACCATGTAGAATGGTGACATGGTCGCCCTCCTTAATGGTATCGGATTCACTCGGCGGTTGAATATGTTCTTTCCAGCGTTGCAACAGAACTCTGCGGTTGTCGCCTGTGACAGTATGAGGAAGAGAACCTTTCATTTTGAGGTATGTGATGCGATCCAGCGTGTCCAGTTCCCTAAATTCACGCTTAAGAGGACCGATCTTACCGCCTGTGATTTTACTTCTGTCAAATCCACCGATTAATAGTGTTCCGTTCAGAGATGAACTGCGTGAAAGACATGTGTAGATCGACTGATGTGTGCGACAATTACTCAGGTGACACGGATTATACGGTCTTGTACGTCCCTGCGATCCGAAATCTGTCATAGCGAAGTTTGGCAAGACGGATATCTGTTCACGCTCCCAACGAAGGGTATGACTCTCGGTACCTCCAGACCAAGAAATACGCATTGTCTTTCGTGTTAACGGAATGACATTTACGGGTAGATCTGCGATTGTAATGTCACGCGCGGGCGATTTCAGCATGACGAACAAGGTGTCTAAAACATCACGGTCCCGAATTGTATGCGACGACCATCTAACTACAGTGGCTTCTGCACCATTAGTAGCACAAAGTTCAGTTGCTTCGTTTGTTTTTAGGAGAACGGGCATTCCAATACACAGTGGAAGCACCCCGGGATGATTGTCAGTACAATGCGGCGGCAAATTCCACAACCGTTCTTGGAGAGTATCAGGGATGCCCCTGGCTCTGTTACGAGATTGGTCATTATTAGCTAGTCGTTGCTGTTGCCTTACGGACTCGGAGTTCTCAGATGATTTAGGCCATCTATCAATAGAATAGAATAGATGCAATTCCTGGCCGGTTTCTCGCGCAAATCGAGCAGCACCTTCGATATTCATGGCATCACGGTCTACATTGAAGGATGTTATGATGGATATGGCTCTGAAATTAGGATCCTGCAATGTAGGTGCAGAGGGAGACGATCCTAAGATACGGCTCTCTAGAAGCCGGAGATCTTCAGTGGTGCAAGATCGATAACGCATATTCTCTAATGCAGTCCGAAACAGTCTATCTTGCTCTGAGACACCCTGTTGCCTCATGTTCTGACGCAAAATGACGACCGTGGTAAATTGTTGCCATAATGCCATTCCTAAGACAGCACTTGATTGACGGACAGTCATGTTGCCTGTGAGTGAATGTACCGAATATGAGTACAACGCATACTGACCTTTACCTGGGGGAGGCAACTGCGCAAAGTCTCCGCTGAGGATGACACTTCTCCCTCCGAAGGAGACCGATGCGTCGCCGAAAATCTTCGTCAGTTGGCTACTGATGCTAAACAAGTCAGAGCAAGAAACCATGGAGATCTCGTCAATGAATATAAGATCAACTCCTTGTAACTGGCCTCTGAGTTTAGATAGAGCAGTTTGCCGATTACCTCCGAGATCAAACCCTGCCCGACGAATACCCAACGCAGAATGATACGTCTGACCATCGATGTTACAAGCAGCAGTTCCGGTAGGGGCAAGTACAAGGAAACGAGAAGCCTCACCCCGCCTATCCAAGAATGTCATCAGGGCGCGAACAACGGTTGACTTGCCAGTGCCGCCCATTCCTCCAAGGTACATACGAAGAGGAGCGGAGTCCCGGCGATGTAAGTGACCGGAAACTATTCCGAAAGCTAACATCTGTTTTTCGTTGAGGGCATACTGTGAGGCAATGTCATGCATTAGCAGGACATTTGGGTCCTGTAAACTGGGAGGTATATTGTACTTTTCTATGAATCCGTGAAATGACGCGCATGAAACCAGACACACCACGTTAGCTTGCATTGTACTGCATGACAAAGTAGAATCTATGGCATCTGCCACGACAGAAGGTGATGTCGTAACGACACGGCGACGAACTGCGATGACCTTTTCTTTCTCGCGACGCACCGTGTCATTCCATTCATCGGGAGCTAAGTGGGGAAACACTGCTCCGTTATGGACAGCATGAGACAGATGAGGACGTTCACAGGCGAGTCCATACATCTTTGCTACTACCTTTCGAATGGCGGCGATCTTAGAGTTAATGATAGACATATACTGATCACCAACTGGATCATCCAATGTGTCCATGATTGCACTATCGACGTCGGCCGTGTTTGGCATTCCATTGAGATCAGATGCAGCGAGTAGTTCTTCGGGGGAAAGTGAGGACATGGGGGAATCATCAGTGAAGACAAGATTACCTTCTTGTTGCCTACGCATCGCAGCGTAGTCATCTCGAGCATCTAAACACTCATACAAGACGTTCATGTTGCGCATGATGTTAATATGGTTGGACGCGAACTCAGTAGCATCGAATGCGGCTTCCCATGTACTGTGACTGCCACAAATGTCATTACCTGTCCTCCAACCGTGTGGTTTGAAGAAAACCAACATCGTGCGACAAAAGGTCTCCCGATCACCTGTGTCTTTACGAGGTAGAACAGGCCCTATAAAGTTGAGAACATAAGGTGTGGAGACGCCGAACACCTTATGTGTCTCGTGCAGAGGATGGTCATCAAGAAATGAAAATCCCCGATGAGATGATGACACACGATCGCGGGTACTGTCTCCTGTATGGACACTGTTCTCAACACTGTCATCGACATGCTCACCAAGAGCAGGAATTTCTTCGTCTGCATTGGGTAAATGTTGTGCGCGATCTTTACGAACAATAGTTGTACTGAGATAATCATATAGAGACATGCAGCCGTACTCCGTAGGGCGGTATATGTAATCATTTACACGATAATAGGGTAATATATGCTCGTCTTGTCTAGTAAACAACATCTTCTCTGATCCCTCCCCCTCTCTGCTATCATTTACCCGATCAGAACGTATGCAAGCGGTAGATTCCACAAAGGACACGTACGACTTCCAAAAGAAAGTTTTGAAAACCTGGTCAGTGTAGTGATCAGGATATCCGAGAAGATACGCACATGCAGCAGGGCCCCCCACTTGTTGCATAGCTGACAGAGCATTAACGATCTTGATAATAACAGCACGAGCAGCATCGTGCCGTCCACTATGATTAGCCACAATCTCATCGTAACGATCGACGATAGATTTTACGGTGGAGAAGACAGACTCTGTTGTATAGGCAGCTTTAGAAATGTAATCGGTAACGTACGCAATGACAGCTTTTACCTGTGTACCAGACAGAAGACAAGTAACGTCGGTGTTGCATCTGAGCAGGTACGACAACAACGGATTAAAAGTGTTGATCCACGGCTCGCTTTTCTTGAACCTAATAGCACCTGACTCAGGGTCAACGATCGTATCTTCAAATAGCTCACGAGGATATCTTGCCTTGCAAGAACTTTGAGGGGTACGCTTACAGCCCTTGGTGTGATTCTGACTATGTTGATTACTACGAAACACGATGTCGTCACTTTCCATAAGCATGGATTGTAACCAACGCTCACGTGCAGTGCTGTCAGTGAAGACGGCGGGATCAGGATACGACGGCAAATTCATGGTAGGATCACGATAGGAATGGGTTGTTGCAGACTCGTCATCGACAGGTTCAACAGACGTCATATGGTGTTGTCCTCGAGAAGCGCGAATACGAGCATCTATGTCGCTTTTACTGCCAGTAGCGAAATCACCGGAATGACATTGTTCTAGCCATGCTATCAAGCGAACCCTGAAATCACTGCTATCTAGTAAACGATCCCGTATTTGCGACGGGCTGAGAGAGCACATAATCCATAGCAAGAGGTGCAAATGCAAACTCAATCTACCTTGTGCTTCGACAGTACCGTAATAAGCTCGCACTCTGCCAAATAGGCCGGCGAGTTCTTGATTGCTACGGAGAATTATACGTATAAATAATACGACAAGAAGATTGAAGAAACGTGCACAGGCGACAGGGTTAGAAGCGATTGCACGCATACGATCAAGATGATGACGCATGAGAGGTTGACGACTTAAAAGGTCAATCTTCTCCCCGCAGTAGTACATGCACAGAGGATTTTTGAACTCAACAGGGGCGAAAGTAATGAAAAATACAGGGACGCCTATCGTCATAATCAATGATTTCAGTTGTGTGCGTTGATACTTCCTTTGAGTGGGAGAACCAGGTACATGAGCGGCGACATGATCGACAATGGATAGAAGCTTGAAACATTTCACTTCAGCGTCGGTCTCAGGCTTAACGTACGTCCCTTTAGCGCATCGATCGACTAAACTTTGCAAGACATCCTTATCCACATTGAGTATCGTGTCGACAACACTAGAGAAATTTTTTCGAGCAGTTAGAAGGTAACCTCCCCTTGTACTGCCCCGAATTTGTTCTTGATTGAAGGCGATGAACGCAAAATATTCGTCCTTTTGAAACCGACGATCACTATACATTAATAAATGTCGAATGTGATCACGACGACTAAGACGTGTACGAATTCCAATGTTTTCGAACCCGCCATGACCGTAGGGATACAGCCATGGAAATAAACCGGGATACAGATCTGTGTTATGGTACATCGACGCGGGAGTGTCGTCATGTCCCACAGCCAACATTGGCTTGCCAGAGCTGAAGTGTTGCACGGCGGCGGCAAGACGAGCATCGTACGACATTTGGACCATTTCGTCCACGGATAACCCATGCACAACAAACTCGCACTGCCCGCTTTCGGTGCCCGGTGCGTCATCAGGCTCGTATACAGCCATACCTTCGCCTGTGCGAAGTCCGTCAGATGTTCTGTGTAAGACAGCCACGGGAGGTTCATGCTCGTCATAACTATTCAAGTTATCTTGAGATATATGAATATCGAAATAAAGTTGATTGTGGGTCACAAGCCACTTTAAAGCACGCGCGACCACATTCCGACGAATCAGAAGAGGTGTGCGTTTGTAGTCGGGCTCCGTAGGAACACAAGGACCGACGAACAAGACAGCCAGAATTTCATCCAGTTCGTGGCGAGGCGGAGGAAGTACGGTGTAGACTTTGCCAACGGGCTGTGGGAAAATGATAGCGTTCGCACGCATCTTGCGTTGACCAGCAGCACCGTCACCCTGACGAACTTCGACAACGCAAGCGTTATGCCTGTATTTCGCAACCACTAGCTTCTCTACGAATGACAAGTCACGTAACTCATCGGGTACGTCACCTATCCACAATCCGTTAGCAAGTGCCCGACTAGGCAAACGATGATTCTTTAATGCATTAAGACATGTAGAGCATACATCGAGAAAGCGAATTCCAGATTTAGTGTACGAAGCAGAAGGGTACAGTACGGGGTTTAGAGGATGTAAAGCAGAACATTGAAAGGAGGGCATAAGCACGTTAGGATCTATGCTGTCATATAGAGTTGAAGATATGTCATTGCCACATACAAGCTCGGCACAGACTGCACACGGTTTCTCATAGATGACAGACGCGTCAGTAGCATGACACCAATCAGTAACAATAGAAGCCAATCCCAAAGTGTCAATAGGGGGAGGGGGAAAAGTGCATTGTATATGGTCTTGGATTGAAGGAACACGGGACTCAATCGCGGGCGGGGGGAGAGAAGAAGGGGTAGGTGGTGCGCCACTTTCTTCCAGTATTATTGGATCACAAATTGCCTCGAACACAGCAAATCGTGTACCGCAAGTTAAGTCGCATGCGTGCATGGAGAAAAGATTGAGGATGGCATGACGATTGCGCACACCCGCAGACAAAACAAGCCTATGTGTTTTTGCGAGCAAGAGCAAGGGAGGGTATGGCAATAGATGTGCAAGGGTGTTGAGAGGAATGCTTAGTGCGAAAGATGTGTTGTGTCGTTGGAGGTGCAAAACGACATCTGCACTTCGAAAATGCTCGACGTAGACAACAGAACCAGTGGATGGAAGTGATGGAGAACTGCTATGTAAACGATACTCCTTTAACAATGTTACGTCGACGTGCAATGGGGATGACATATCTTCGAGAGAATTGGAACACATATCGGGGGTAACGGCGGGAAGAAACTGGACACGAGTGTGAGGAAGCCGGAAAGAGGACAACAAGCTGTTGCATATGTCCCCACAAACGTGCATCTGGAACGACTTGCGCACACTCGCAAGCGTGTTCGGAGACCGAGGAATGCTGACGCCATGGTGACGAGCAACGATGTGTAGAGACCTCAACGGTAAGCGGTCAAGAAGCACAGACAGAGGCACGGGAAAAAACCAAGACTCCGTTAAGGACAATTGCCCACTGTCAGCAAGTGAGATGAGGTCAAACCACTCAAGGGTTCCTTCAGGACGATATGGCATAGAAGGACGAGGTCCATCGAATGCAGAGAGAACACTGTACTCGAATTTGCAAGATCGCCGTACATTGCGGACTTTCTGAGTAGACATACGGTACATATAGCACGGTTATGACAAGAAAAACAAGCGGAACAAATGGTCTAACAGCACAGTTCAGAACAAACGGATTGTGGATGGCGAGTAAGGAGACGTGCATGAAGCAGAGACGAGAGCGATGCAGGGCGATGAGCGACGAGACAGTGCGGAGGGAAAGAACAAACACACAACAGCAAGAGAAAACAAATGCAAGCAATCGTCTGGAAATTTCGCCAAAAAAGGGGATGACTAAGCATGGGCCTCACAGCGAAGATAAACGTGTGTAAGACGCCGATGCTACGCCCGGCAGGTCCGATATGCATCTTTTTTGATGTCGCTGCATGTGGTGTTACTGAAGAGTG
>MPVS01000474.1:0-14468 GCA_001931775.1 Fomitopsis pinicola
AACCATGGCAAGCAGCTGGAATTTTGTTTTAGTATTCAGCTGGCCATTTTATGCATGAAATAAACTCATGTTCAGTTGAGTGGCTCTGCCCTCTCCTCTCCCATGGTCATTACATGTAAATCAATTCTTTGAAAATGAGATTGTTTCAACACATAAATGGCATCCTATGCCATGTTCAAACCCTTCAGTGCCTTGCATATATCACTGGTTCCCTCTCTGCTTGCCACTTTTTCTGTGATTGCCATGAATAGAAATGTGCATTTTCTACTACTAATACAGGAAAGAAATGATACATCCACTGTCCAGCAACAACGAAGAACGACTGAGACGACCGAGACGACCAAAACGACCACCGCGCTACAAACCCAAACCAGTCAAACCATACATGGAAATGCACTCCTATTCGTGGTTGATAGTAGCAAGCGTAAGTGTATTGAAACTATTGATGATTGTCAGTAGTGCAATGCAACGATCCAGGAGGACTGCACTCACCTAGGAGTGCACACTTCGAGAAAGACGGAGGTTTCAGATTTGTGTACTGGGGCCGGCAGATGCAGAGGCAGAGGCCGCTGGGGATGTGGGTGTCTCGGAAGCCGGAGACGCAGCACGGGATGTGCCCTGCGCGTGAGTGGTGGTCTCAGCCGCCATGGCAGTGTCAGCCTCAGCAGCGGGCTCTGACGCAGATCCGGGCACTGCAGGAACATTGCGGGGTCCCGCCGTAAGACTTTAGCATGTTCAATCAATCAAGATGCACAATACTACTCACCTTGGACCCTAGATGGTCTTGTTACCAATGTCCTTCCAGGACATGAAATCGCCTTCATCATCGTCCTCAGCATCATCCACAGACGATTTCACCGCTTGACTGGTCTGCTGCACTGCAACTGCATGACTTCAGCAGAATTAGTACTAGCCATCACTGTCTGTGTGTGACTGCCACTCACCGTACGCTGTCCGCAAGGTATTGCTTGAGGTCAGAGTGGGCAGTCGGCGCCCGTGTCTGCATGAGCTGCAGGAGGCCCATGAGGTTGACCCACCTCCAAAAGCATCAGGCATCGTACACCATAGAAAATGTCACAGAAGACTTACTTGGGTGCGTATACCTTGTTTGTGAACTGGTGGACACCGGTGGCAATATCCACCAGTGATGTCTCAATCTAAAGTAGGGTAACGTCAGTGCTCCAACACCTGCGAGATCAGGTTCAGACTCACTGCGTTGCAGACAAATGCAATCAAGTTGTCAGGCATCTCCAGAATCTTGCTCCTGGAGGATTTGGTGACACCGTCCCTCTGCTCACTAAACCAGTACTGTGCGATCAATGTATAGATCGCAGGGTGCTGGAAGGGTCGCTTGCGGTTCACCGTGCTNGATTTGGTGACGCCGTCCCTCTGCTCACTAAACCAGTACTGTGCGATCAATGTATAGATCGCGGGGTGCTGGAAGGGTCGCTTGCGGTTCACCGTGCTCGCCTGGTATGCTATGTCAATGATGTCTGTACATCCTTTGATGACGTGCTCACCTTGGTGTCCACATCATCGCCCATCCAACGCAGCTGGATGTCGCCAAACACAAANTGATGACGTGCTCACCTTGGTGTCCACATCATCGCCCATCCAACGCAGCTGGATGTCGCCAAACACAAAGTTTGGGATCCCGTGCGCGCCCTGCTGGTTGTACTTGAGGAGGAAGTGAGCGGCAGAAACCCTCTGCACCGCCGGTAGGTTCTTCAGCGCATACACGTCCTCGACGACGATCTTCGCATCCTTTTTCACTTGGTTGCGCAGCTGCGGCGCGGCGGTCCAGAGCTTGAAACAATAGTTAGTACTGTTCATCAATTGACCGGTGCACCTACCAGGTTGAAGACGTCATCGCGCAGCACCACATTCTTCTCGTCGTTGAGCATCTTGAAGCCAAGGTCGAACGGCTTGATGAGATTCCCGTCCTTGTCGCGCAGCTTCCAGACATCAGCGATTGCCCTCTTGCCCATAGTGTGCTTCTCCGGAAGTCGTTCATGGCTATACTTCTTTTCTGCCGTCCACGCATTCTCGACGGTTATGTGGAGCCGGAGGAACATATGAGCCCGGTTGACGATCGAGCGCACCTCGTTGGGCAGCTCTCGAAGCATAGCCCTGCCGCGAGAGTCGCCCTTGCCGCTAGTTGTATCGTCATCCCTCGCGCGACTCTTCCCCTTGCGACGAGCCTTGTTCTTGCCCTTGTCCTTAGACGACGCAACCCTCTGGGGAACAGATGTAAGCACGTCGATGGGTGACTACTGTCTAAATACTCACCTGCACGTCCTCATCACTGCTATCCTTACGACGCTCCCCTCCGCTATCCAGCTCGTCATCTTCATCCGCCGTCGTATGATCTTCATGCTCATTGTACTCCGCCACGCTCGTGGCTATCCAAGCCGGCACCTTCAGCTGCTCGCTGCGCGGCGTCTTGTCCTTCCCCGCTGTCTTGGGTCCGGCCTCTGCCTCCTGTGTGCACCGTGAGGCAGTCTTCATCAGCGGTGTAAAGTAGAGGTGCCGGAAATTAAATATCTTACCACATTCTTCGATCGTAGCTCGAGCTCTACCGGTTCCATGCGCTGTAGTCCCTCGGCCCGGGCCCTCTTAGGTGAAGTGCTCGCCTTGGTGACGGGAGGACCTGTTGGTCGAGTGCTGTTGTAGGCTGGACAAGCGTGAAGCAAGATACGACTTACGAATGCTTTTGGCAAGGTTCGCCTCACCTTCGTCAAGGCGGGTGCGCCCTTGTGCAAAGCGCAAATGATCAGCATACACTAATGAATGGAGCCAAAATAATTACTGCTCGTGGCCGGACGACGACTCTGCGGCGTTGCGTCTTCAGGTTCGTCTTCCCGACCTCCCAACGTTTCCACCACCTCGTCACGACCACGCTCACCCCGTCGCTCTGCTTGCTCTTCCTCGTCATCATCCTCCCTGTTCATGTCCTCGTCATCCGTGGCGCGACCTTTCCGAATCCTCTTGCGCTTCGGAGGGGACACGTCTCCGTCCGATTTCTCAGACTCGTCCTCGTCGTCGCTCGATTGCTCTTGCATGGCCAATGCCGCAGCGGACTCGCGAACCTCTGGAGTATTTGGAAATGTGAATAGGAATATAACGACATTTGACTGAGTGTACTTACTGCCTTTGCGTCGAGCCTCTTTCTTCTTGAGGGCCTTTTCGCGCTTTTTCTCCAGCTTCTTCAGAGCCTTCGCATCAGCGTCATTGAAATCCTCTTGCTCGTCCTCGGTGGGCTCGGAGTCGCTGTCCTGGTGTTTCCTCTTCTTGCCGGACGACTTACCAGAAGGCTTGCTTCGCTTGGCTGATCTGTCCTTGACCGAGCCCTCGGAGGCAGGCGCTTGCTGCGCCAATTCTGCCTTGCTGTTGGAGCGCAGGCGGCGAGTGGTGGTGGAGTTCGTAGGCGACATGTTGATGGTACAAGAAAGACCAGAGAGGGACCAGAGACTAGGATAGCAAGCGGTGTGAACATCAGATACGCGGAATTAAATGAGGGTTCTGGAAGACTGAGGCGGCCGTCGCAAGGCGCCCAAGGTTCCGGCGTTTCCAAAAGCCTTGGGCGTGTTAGAGAAGGCTGCACTCAAGTCAATACAAGGTTCCTCACTTCAAAATTAAGGTAATAACTTCCTTCCCAGAGTAGAGTACAAATTATAGTAGCGGCTACAAGAAATATGCATTGGAAGCCCAGCCGTTACGATCCTCTGCAGTCCATTTCGCCATTTCGCGGTCAGTATGCAGTACAAGAGAGGCGCGCCGGCCAGAGTAATGAAGGTTAAAGTGAGTAATGTCGCATGAGCGAAAAATAGTGAAGTCACCATGCCGCAATGGCAATACTATGCCGGGCTCGACGAGACACAGCGCGCCCCCTACGAAGTCTCCTAGCGGCACGACAAGACATATGCCATCGTCCTTTGCGTCCCGGTGCGCAAGTGACGCGATATTGAAGTTGAGGACCAGGCCGACAAATGGTCGAACAGCGGACGTGTTATAGTCCGGTAAGATTGATGCGGTGGCTTCTAGCCTTGAGTATTCATATGGAAGGACGCCTTCCATCTAGTTTATAATAGTCAGTAAAATGATTAGTTGTTACGTCAATGAGATAGCTCGCCTTGCGAGCTAGCCAGTCAAAGACATCACGCAGTATGTCTTTGACCAATTGGTACGTGGTAGCGTGCTCCGTCACGTCCTTGGACATGTAAGGTACGAACTGGTTGTGGTTCGTCCTTGAGCGGCCTGATCGCTTGAGNGAGCTAGCCAGTCAAAGACATCACGCAGTATGTCTTTGACCAATTGGTACGTGGTAGCGTGCTCCGTCACGTCCTTGGACATGTAAGGTACGAACTGGTTGTGGTTCGTCCTTGAGCGGCCTGATCGCTTGAGCATGGTTGGTTGCACATTGCTCGGTGCGTCATGTCCCTGGCTCACACGATGTTATCAGAATTGCAATAAAAGGTAATGTATAAGACGTACCTTGGTGCTGTGGCGGTTGTACCAAGAGAAGTGCAGGGCCTCAAACGCTCCACCAGCGGCACCTGAAGAATCCATTGTCTTCAGCGGATCCTCCTCAAAACAAGCAACGAGCCGCTCCGCAAGGTCAATGCGTAGAGCGTCTGGCATGGAGGTACAGACACAGGCGAGCAGACTGTTCTCTCCGCCGTGTATTGTCAGTGTGTCCCTGGTAATTCCCAATCAGTACCTCTATCATTTGTAAATAGGTTGTGTCGCTCACCTAATCAGGTTCACTGGTACCTGAATATACGCGTGCGCATTCAATCTCTTGCCAGTTGCATGCATCTCCTGAAGCTAAATGTGTGTCAGCATTACACTAGAGTACGCCTGCGACTAAAACACTACCTTATGCTCTAGATCTTCAATACTGGTAGGTTCTTCTGCACAGGCAGCAAGCAATCGCTCCGCCTGTGTCCAGACCAAATTCTTCTGCCTGTCATGGATATGCGCCGGCTGTCGCTTGTTGTCCGCGCAATTGAAGTCGTAGTTAGTTTGTATGGACCGTATGTTGTGATACTGTGGCTCAAAGTCCGGCTCATGCGGGAGGGTTAGCGTTTCCGGCTGAGACAAATTGGAGAGAGACGAGAGAGAGGATAACGGAGACATTGAGGAGAGCTCTCGACAGGGGGACTGGACTCCAGATTTTTCGAAGAACGATGGTATCGACAGAGCGAGAGGCGTGGAGGGTTCCACTTCGAAGTAGCAAGATTCCCAGGCTTCCTTAGATCGTCCAACTAAGTGAAAAGAGCTGCTAGAAGATCAGCCAATAAGAACGTCGGCGTGCATGNCCACTTCGAAGTAGCAAGATTCCCAGGCTTCCTTAGATCGTCCAACTAAGTGAAAAGAGCTGCTAGAAGATCAGCCAATAAGAACGACGGCGTGCATGCAAGTGACACTCACTTGACCTTCAAAGAGTCAAACAACCTATCTGAGATGTCAAGGTCGCCGGAAAGCGAGTCCTCCGTTGCACCGATTTCGTCGAGTTGCTTCGCCTGAAGAACAGAGTTGAAACGAAGCGGACACCGTGTTCGTAGAAGTGATATAGCTGGAATGACGATATTCTTCACAATACGTCCCGCCGGTGAATCTAGCACCATCTGTTAGCATGTCGACGACGATACGATATGATATGCGAACTTGCCGTCTGGTTGCCTGAGCATGTTACCTATGTGACGAGCGGCATGGCCGTCCACTCCACCAAGAGGAACACGTAGGTTTTGCACCGCGATCAGCATGAGAATATATAAAGATCCTACGTATGCGTATGCAGTCAGCAGCGCATGAACAGAAAATAAATTGCATACTAACCTCCTGCTGCAACGTGGATGAACTTGCTTGCCATCGAGTTCCAATCCTGGAAAGTGTTCTTCTTCACCACTGCCTTGACCTCCATGGACCATATCTTCTCGACCGTTAGCTTGGAGTTGGCGCACTGAAGACTGTTTATTTTTGTACGTCAAATCCTGCTTCAGTAAAGGCTCCATTGCGTACCTGCTAATTTTACACCTGAGTTCAATGAGACGCAGCATGACAATAAAGTTCGATGCTTCATTGCTTTTGAAAGCGGCAGCGCACTGTTTGACAGCAGAGGTCAGAGATCCTGGTGAGCGTCCTTCACCAATATGATGCGAGACATGTTGCAACTGGGTCGCACATGAGACCATCGCGCTCTCCGTCAAATTCGAGGTCAATAGGCCCAAAAAACGGGCAACAGCGAGCTGAGACGAGTGCGAAGGTACGTTCAAGGGGTTTGCATCCCAGAGGAGCTCCGAACGTGCCGGAGCTGCGCAGATGAAATCAATGCCTCCTCGAGGACAGGGTGGCCACGCAAGAGCTGGCAGGCGCAGTGCGGCCCTGCGATGGTTGCCGACCGCTGGAGCGTTGCCATCTCTTGGATTGATGTTTGCATTTGCGTTAGAAGCATGGCGACCACGCGCGCGCGATTTTTGGGTACGCTGAGGCCCAATACCTAGTAGCAAACGAAGTAATAAGATGTTCCAGAGATAGCAGCATCTTGCCTAACTCACTGGATTCAATAGGTTCAAAAGCCCGGGATAATGGAGTCGATGCCTCAGGAGCCAATGCCGGAATAGGCGTCATTGGAGCTGGAGGCACTTGGCCACTTCCTGAAGCTTCGTAGAAGCACTCAGCAGAGGGGTTCAAGGCAAGTCGCTCAGAGAGGACGGACATACCAGATAAATCATTTATTGGCATTGCGAGGACGACGTTGCCTTTGAGGCGCGCAAGCAAGGTCACCAATGCGGTGTCAAGGTGAGGTGTCTTCTCTAGCAATTTGACGAGGCATTCCTGCTCAGCGGGGGTGACCCAATGCGCGTAGTGCTCATCTGAGGGACACATAGTCAGCGCCGGTGGTGCAGGTGGAAGTCAGGCTGTGGACACATTCACCTCACTGCAGCCCCACCTCCACCGGCGTCTAACCAAGCCGCTCTGACCACTCAACGCCGCCTTGCATTGCGATTTCATGACACACAGCAGGATACTAATTCAATATTCGATTTACCTCGAGGATACTGTAGCTTGCGACGGTCGACAGAGCACAGGCATGGGCACAATGATGCGAAAAACATTTCATAGCAATATAGTACAGCGTTGACGAACTACGTACATGTGATGCGGACAGCGATGGTGAGAGCGACGGTGAGAGGGCGAGAGCGAGAGCGAGAGCGATAGTAGTATACATGAAGACGTTCCCCCACCTTACCGCTAGCCGACTGCGCAACGGCACGCGCGATAACGCGTGATCCTAGTCACTGATGCTGAGATCGGTGAGGTCGCTGAGGTCGGAGGCCTCGCCTTCTCCAGACGCGGCGTTACCAGGGGCGGCGTTACCACGAGCTTGAGAGGGCCCAGCGCGAGAGGACTCAGCGCGAGAAGAGGCCCCGGCGCGAGATGCCACAGCGCGAGACACGGCAGGGCGAGATGCCACTGCACCAGACGGCCCTGCTTGAGAAGGCGCAGCGCCAGCGCGAGTCGCGGCGCGATTGCTCTTCCGCAACGCGTTCAGCTTGGCGGACCCGGACGCCTTCGACTTCGGCTTGAACGTGGGGTCCTGGGAGGTGCTATCCTCAGGAAGATGCGCCGCCACGTAGTCGAGAGTACCCTGCGAGGGCTCAGGATTCGGCTTCAGACGCCGAGGGAGGATCGGGGGAGGGGGAGAGAGCATGCGGCGTCGCTTGTACTCCTGCTCGAGGATCTCGTCGTCTCCCGGATCCTTGTCACCTTGCATGCGGCGAATGGCCGGCCAGACGCTGGCCATCAGGTCCGTGTAGGTCCTCTTCAATGTCGGTGCGTCTTCGTCTTCTTCGGCTTCTATAGGCAGCGCGGGTATCATATCNTCCTTGTCACCTTGCATGCGGCGAATGGCCGGCCAGACGCTGGCCATCAGGTCCGTGTAGGTCCTCTTCAATGTCGGTGCGTCTTCGTCTTCTTCGGCTTCTATAGGCAGCGCGGGTATCATATCCCGGTGCCCGAACATCGTCAGCTCCTGGATAGCATGCAGGCGACCGCCGTTCCATACACCCTGGATGAGGGCATTCGTGGGGTCCGGCACGTCGTGCAAGTTATCCTGGTCCAGGTCATCGACCAGGTTCTCCATGTCGATGATCCTGTGGATGTCGAGGGTGACCAGCGTCTTGTTCGTTCGACGCTTGCGGAGTCGGTCGTTTGCCGGAACCAGAGGGTATGTCGACTGAACGCGTTGCAGGCGCATGTGAAGACGCGCAACGCATTCGCCGAGCTGACGTATGGCGAGGGTACGTCCGTCTTGCACGCCGTTCACCCAGCGCTGTAGAACCTTGGTGCGCGCGTCCAGGATCTCGTCGACGGTGAGACCGGATATGGGAGCATTCTTCTTAAGCTCCTCCCGCTCGTACGTATGGAGGAGAGGCTGTGTTTGTCAGCGAACAACGCACGACCGGTCAAGGTCTCAAGGGTACTCACCACCGCGTATCCCGCGCGAACCCACTCCGCTGGAGTGGTGCGAGTTTTGATGAGTTCGCCGACCGCCTCACCGTCCGCCGCGTTGAACGTGAACCAGAAGGCTTTGATGCGCTTCGCCAGCACCACGCCCTTGCGGATCCAGCCCTGACTCAAGACGTCAATGGCCGGGCCCCCACCCTCGCATAGGCCGTCCTCCTGCGGCTGTTGCCCTGGGCCAGGAGGGACGACATCAGGAAAAACCTATTTAACTTGACAAGACTTTTGTGGCTTGCACAAGGTATGTCAGGCATTCCATGTCTTGCCAAGGAACACAAGCTATGCAAGACTTCATTTTTTCTGTGCTCTCAGAGGGTATGTACCAAAGCTGACTTGTTCAAGGCAAAAAGTCTTGAAACATAGTACCAGTGCTTGAATGGCTTGGATCCAAGTCGCTCACGTTATGCAAGGTGTTGCCAAGTCATCCTATACTCATTGTCTGCTACTGATTTGTCTACCATAGTGTCTGATACGCATACTTACTAGCCCAGTTATTGAGTACAAAATGTGACGCCTTATCTAGTACAGTATCTGTAGTCCAATCTGTAGGTNGCCTCCGCCTCGGCCGCAGCAGCTGCTGCCGCCTCAGCTGCCGCTGACGCTGCTGTCGCCGCTATCGCCGAGTCGGCCTCTACCACGGCCTGGTGCTGCTCTATAAGACTCTTGCGCCGCTGCGACAGGCGGACAATCTGTTGTTGGTGAGTACAGCTGAACATGATGTGAGATTGAATGGCGTACCGTGGACACGACAGACTCTGTCGTCTCGGATGAAGCCGTCTCGAACACGGCGAGGTCCTGCCAGATGCTGATCACGCCGTGCTCGCGCTCCAACGAGTCAACGACTGTGTAGCGCAGGTGAACCCCCACGATGCCGTCGGGCACGTTCGATCGCGCATACCGCGTCACGAGAGAGCGGTTGCGATCCTGGCAGAATTTCTGGTGTGGTTCGCACAAATTGATAGCGGCCTGGAATGCTTCAGACTGTGCATCGATGCCCGCCTCGTGGTTTGCACCGGGCGATCCGACGTGAAGTTCTTGACGAGAAAGCATGTAGTGGAANCACGAGAGAGCGGTTGCGATCCTGGCAGAATTTCTGGTGTGGTTCGCACAAATTGATAGTGGCCTGGAATGCTTCAGACTGTGCATCGATGCCCGCCTCGTGGTTTGCACCGGGCGATCCGACGTGAAGTTCTTGACGAGAAAGCATGTAGTGGAAGCTGTGAACAACATTAGCCGTTGAGGAGCTCTATTGCGCCAATACTCACCTGAAATACCGTAGGATTGAAGTTTCTTTGTCGATAAAAGCTCGGATCAGAAGGGTGACCAGAAGCAGCTAGAACGCATAGACGGTCCCTGTCGACATCGTGCAACTATTGCCTCTCCTATTTAGGACGACTGCTCCTCCCGATCCTCTAGGATCGGAAATTCTTGCTCCTCGAGTAGGGTGCCGAACACGTCCTTCGAGAGTTTCCAGGCCTTGATGCGTTCAATCAGGTGCTGGAGCGAGCCGTCAGAGGTGTCGTCCGGCGGGGGCGAGCTGTCAAACTCGAACTGAGTCTGTTGGGTACGGTTGACCGAGCTGAAGGTGCGTCCTCCGTCAGTGGGCGACGAGGAGAGAAGTACTATCAAAAGGTCAGTTGGTGTGATTGAGTTAAGTCGTTATCTAGGGTACGTACCGTCTATGTCCTCGTCGTTGTCGTCGTAGTTCGGTTGGCCCAAGGGAGACTCTTTCGCGTAGTTATTGAACGTGTAGTTTGAACCGTGATAATCGTCCTCGTCAGGAGAGACGATGCGAGGTCCACCTAGAGTGAAGGGAGGCGACATCAAGGCAGGAGCTGTAGGGCGATAACTCATAAGATGAGCGAAGACTTGTAGGACGGGATGCGCGGAAAGGGAGAAGACCTTGCGCAGCCTCTTCGCATGGCAGAACCTCAGGCGGCTGCCGGGCCAGACACTGCCTCGGCCCAGAGATCCCAGGATGCTCCATGCGCTCCGCTCTCACCAGAACGCGCGGAAGCAAACGACGTTTAATTTCCGCAAGCCGCTGAGTGGCCGCCCAATGGGGGCCCACGATAACGAGTGGGCTTCACACAGAGCTCTCCCAGCACCCGGGGAATCCCCGTCGAAAACCCGATGTGCCCATCGCGCCTAAGCTTGGTAAAACCCGGCTCATGCCGCTGCGGCATGAGCCGGTTCTTTCCTTTGGCGGCTTGGAACCCCGCGAAGATTGAAATACAAAAGCCGTGAGCAATGCACAGACCAAGACACGAAGGTTTTAAACTCACAAGACGATTGCAGAACGCGAGCTGTCCACAGCATAACTGTGAGTACCCATGAGACGATTATGCGCACCTGAAGCTGTTATTGATCCTGCACCCGCCACGGCCAGTGGCTAAAGTTTTGACTNGTTTTAAACTCACAAGACGATTGCAGAACGCGAGCTGTCCACAGCATAACTGTGAGTACCCATGAGACGATTATGCGCACCTGAAGCTGTTATTGATCCTGCACCCGCCATGGCCAGTGGCTAAAGTTTTGACTAGACCTCGAATGTGATCAAATAGTAGATCCTTAACTAACAATCATCCCGGAACTTGTTCCTCTTGAACGCGCACAGTAGGAACGAATATTGGCGCTGACGAGGCGTCTGAAATGACAATTTTGGCCTCCTGTACGTTGATATGGTGAGCGCGTTACGTACTCGTGCGTGGTTGTCGCTCACCCTCTCAGTTCCTCAGAAAATCTGAATTCCGCTTCGAGGAACTCAGCAGGTGAGTTGTGGGTTACGTCTTCCTACCTCCTGTGGAAACGTCAGCCTTGAGCTCACAAACAGACTTTTGAGACACCATGTTCAAGCAAAGGAGAACCTTGGAAGACATGCTGGCGCAGTCCTGTGAACCAATCCATGAGTACGAAGTGCTCATGGTACAAGAAAGGTAAGTTGAAGGCTGTGTTTGAGCCTTCACCTGAACAGCAGGCAAAGTCGTCCTCGGAGTTCATGCGTGCACAGCGGAGGCAAGAAGCCCGATCAACTGCTGTGGATAGGTGAGCAGTAATATTTTTACCAAGGAAAAATTAAACCGATAGAACAGCAGCTTCGAAGATGCCTCAGCATCCACGTCGTCTAGAGGGCAAGATGGAGGCATGAGCAGCGGAATGGACGAGGGCGACGATGAGCACAGAGAAGAGCACGAGGAAGAAGATCAGGAAGACGAGGATTTTGACGACAATCTCGCCTTCGTGCGGGTTCCTGGACCAAGTGTGTCTACGTCTGTACCCGTTGGAGTTCGGCCCGGAAGAGCTGTCTGTGCCTCTGCGTGGCGTTATGATGTCGATGATGATGAAGACATGCGAGTGGAAGATATTGACGAGATGGCGGGGGAGGTTATTGGGAGTGGGGAGACGGTTAGAGAGGACTGGCGAAAGCATTTCGCTCAGCGGCGGGAAGAAAAGAGATTATCAAGCAAGGGGAAAGGTGTGACCGTATATTGATTGAAAGTATGATATTATAGACTTACTGCTATGTGTACAGCGGCAGGAACAGCGGACAACCCTGCGTCAGAGCTGTGGCAACCGTTCGAATCGGAACTCGACTGGCAGGTAGGATCCTGGGCTATCAATGAGGAGGTCCACAAGAGTGCCGTGGATCGTCTATTGAGTATTCCAGGGGTAAGTACGCATGATCTATACTCACCAATGATTAATGTTGTGTTTCAGTTTCGCGAGAAGCTAGGCCTGTCGTATCACAACATGCGCGCACTTCTTCAAAAGGTTGATTCCATGCCCAAATGTATCGTTCCTTCCTGCTCTCTCCCGTGTGCCTAACGGGCTCCTCCCTCTAGCAGCTTCCCTCAAGGTTCGTTCACTCGCCTTAACGCCACTCCCTATCACTCCTTCAACACGAACGCCATTTGGTTCAGTTCCGCGACATCATCGAGGCGATACGCGCTCTCCTCGGGAATCCCGCTCACGCCGACCGCATCATCTATCGCCCAAGCAAGCTCTTCTCCTCTTCTGCCCGCAACAACCGCATCTACTCGGAGATGTGGACCGGAAAGTGGTGGCACGCACTACAGGTGAGTGAATATGTATTAGGACTTGGCGAGTTTCAGGCGTCGATACTGACGTGTTCTTGCTTATTCAGAGCCTCCTGCCTGGTGGATCCGCCCTCGCGCCTGTGATCATCTCAACTGACAAGACTCAACTTACCCAATTCTCAGGCAACAAGTCAGCGTACCCTGTGTACATGACCCTTGGCAACATCCCTAAGGACCTGCGACGCAAACCCTCTGAGCACGCGTGCGTGCTTATCGGTTACCTTTCAGTGGACAAGATCGATTCGACTGGGCTCACCGAACGCAAGCGTCGCGCCCTCGTACAGCAACTTTTTCACAAGTCCGTCAAGATCATTCTTGAGCCGCTTATCGAGGCTGGCAAGAATGGCATTGACGTGACTGGCGGCGATGGCAAGGTGCGCCGAGTTCATCCCGTACTCGCAGCGTACGTCGCGGACTACCCGGAGCAGTGCCTAGTCACCTGCTCCAAGTACGGTACGTGCCCTATCTGCCAGTGTCCAGAGTCTTCTCTGGGAGAAGAGGGCGCGCAGACTCCCCGGCGTCGAGTGTGGACCCTCGACGTGCTCAAGCTCTCAAGGAGCAAGGGCGCAAAGGGGAGCAGCGCATTTATCGACGCATGCCAGAACCTGAACGTCTCCGGGTACGTCGTCGACCCATTCTGGAAGGACCACACGCTCGCCGATATTCACCTCAGCATAACCCCTGACGTCCTCCACCAACTCTACCAGGGCGTATTCAAGCACGTCCTGGAGTGGTGTTCTGAGGCGATGGATGAGAAGGAGCTCGATCAGCGTATACGCTGTCTCCCGCCTGCATACGGTACGCGGCACTTCAAGAACGGTATCTCTGCGCTCTCCCAGGTGTCCGGGAGCGAGCGCAAAGACATGGCCCGCATTCTGCTGGGCTGTCTCGTCGGGCGCATACCTCATGATCTCATGCTCACATTCCGCGCCCTCCTTGATTTCATCTACATCTCTCAGTACCCCACTCACGACGACGAGACTCTCAAGTACCTCGAGGACGCCCTCGAGGTTTACCACAAGCACAAGCACATCCTCAAGACTCTTGGTATCCGCGACCATCTCAACATTCCTAAATTCCACTCACTAGTACACTACGCCGACTCTATACGCAGCCTCGGGACCACCGACAACTACAACACTGAAATGTTCGAGAGGCTGCACATCGACTGTGCCAAGAAGGCCTGGCGTGCATCCAACCACCGGAACGAGCGGCCGCAGATGACGAAATGGCTCGAACGGCGAGAGAAGATCGCCATGTTCGAGTCATTGCGTGCGCGTCTGCATACTCCTGACGATGCAGACTCCAACGCGAACCACGCCGGTTCCACATCGACGCGCGCACCACCACCCTCTAGCCCTCCCAAGACTGGCCTCTTCCTACCCAAACATCCCTCTGCCGCTCGCCAGTCGATCCAAACCATCGCCAACCGCCATTCCGCCCCAGGTTTCGCAAAGGCCCTTAATCAACATATCTACTCTATGAAGCTCGGCCGGCCGCTCACCTCGCAGGAGCAGGAGAGGGCGAGTTCCTATCTCCCCTTCAGCCGCATCGACACCTTCCACACGCTCAAGTTCTCGACAGTTTCACTCAGTGACGACCGACTCGAACGCGACATGGTGAGGGCGCGTCCAGCCATGGGATCAGAGCCGGCAAGATTCGATACTGTTGTCGTCTTGCGCGATGACAATGCTGAGGCGACAGGAGTACAGGGTACGCACCTTCACTCCCACTCTCTTTGCGAAGACCACTGATTCATTTTTTCCCTCAAGGCACGCGTATTGGCCGCGTCAAGGTCATATTTAAGCTACCGGCTATGATCTACGAGCACGGCAGCCTCAA
>MPVS01000475.1:0-15022 GCA_001931775.1 Fomitopsis pinicola
GCCGGAGCACATATCTCGCAAGGGGTGGCCATGCGCACCTGTGCTCCGGCGGGGCACAAAATTAGGGCGACCCTTGTGAATTCAGTGGCATGTACTCAGCATTCCACCCATTCCAAAGGGTGTCCGCCAACCAGGCAATCGACGGCGATCAGAGATCGCGGTCGTTTGCCTTGGATGGCTACCACCCTTTTGTAGTCTGCACTACCAATTACCGGCCGCATTGCGGTACAGTGCGGTTGGCTGTTCCGTGCGTATTTTTGCTCACCCGGGAAACTACGTTGCGGATGCATATCCCCTAGATTTGCCTGCATCTAGGCCAGATCTGGGCGCCTCTCGCCCAGGTACGGGCGCCTCTCGCCCAGGTACGGGCGTCTGCGGCCCAGGTACGGGCGCCAATTCTCGACCTACTCCGACCTACATAGCCCCTTAACCTAAATCAAGCCTAGAGCATTCTTGATTTTCACGCGAGTTGCCCGCCACCCCCGGCGGGCAAGAAGGATATAGTTAGGATTTTGCCCGTTTTGGCAGGTGAAAAAGGATAAGTTATCCTTTCCGCCTCCCCTTTTCGTCGAAAGGAAAGGATGATCTCTTTGTAGTGAGCGGTGTAGGTACATTCACTCTGCTTACACCGGCAGATTGTATATCTCCTTCACAAGCTTGACAATGTTCGGATCCCCTGTGTTCTGGGGCATCTCTGGTAAGCATCAGGGCTCATGGTACGGACGAGGACACATACCTTCGTCAGCTCATCACTGATCTTGACACAAGGCTTGCTATCCACAGCAGCGAGCTTGATGACCATGTTCAGTGCCTTGCTCTTCTCCACGCCGCGACTAGATGCTTTTGCAAAGTCATTCGTGAACGAGGTCCCGATCCCAAATGACGCTGATATATACCCGTTGACTGACAAGACGACTAGGAGCAATGACAGTGCACCCACCTATGAACCCGACTTCGTCGCACTGTACCTTGAGCTTCTTTGCCTTCTCGACACTCAGAGCATCGGAGAAGATGATGGTCTTCTCGCGGGAGTCGATACTGAGTGAGTCATAGACTTCCTTCGCCCGCGGTGCATAGACGAAGGGATCACCAGAGTCTTGGCGCAAGCCTTTCCATCTCCGCGCGCGGTCAGGATCCGCAACAAAGTCCTAGGATGATTCGTCGGCAAGAGGAAGCAGCGGGCAAAGCGAAGAAATGACCTTATAGAAGACAGCCGTGGAGAAGGTGTCGGTCAACGCGAGCTGTAGCGCGTCTGGGTAGACTTCTTCCCAAAGAGCAAGCGCAGTAGCATTCGCGCGATCATAGCCCTTCAAAGCGCCGACCTGGGAAAAGCCGGGGAGTACGAGTCAGTTAGCGGACGCGGGCAGGAGAACGTCACTTCTTACCCCCATGAACCATTCACTACAGATGCGAGATCAGGGGTGAGCGCGCACGAGGTCAGAGCGGACGCACTGGGCTATCGTTCCGACCGGCGCGAGCCCGTGTAGACGAGTGAGGTGGACCTTGGCGGCGGCGACAGTCAACAGTGGCGGGTGACATCGTATCTGCGCGGCTCACGTTGCTCGTCCCCGAGAGCTTGCCGGGCCCAGGGAGGTCTTTGGCAGCGCGAGCGAGGCCGCGGATAACGATGTCCTGGGTGTGGAAAGACCGTCGCCTGCGCGTGCCAAACTCGCTGAATGCGCAGCCGAACTGGATGAGCTCTTTGGCTTTTGCGTAGGCTTGCTCTGTATGGAGGTATTTGTATATAACTGGGGCAGTACGAGCACGAGGAGACGTACCTTCCTGCCCATCATAGTTCCAGTCGGTGTCCACTAGTCTGAAGTATAACTCGCTGAGGCACGCCATGAGGGGGACCTCCCAGAGGATAGTGTCGAGCCAGGGACCAACGGCCTCGATCTCGAGGTCGCCGAGGTCGGGATTGTGTTCCGAGGGGATGAAGCGGATGGAGACCTGGTCGGGCTTGAAGCGGAACTGTTTGAGGTAGTCGAGGTATGCGTCGTGAAAGTACGGGCAGGTGGTCTTGAGCCAGTCGCGCTCGCGGTCGGACAGACGGAGTGCGCCAAACTCTAGTGGTGGGGTGAGTAACGAGAAGGGGTGGAAGGGAAGGAGGCGGACTGGTTACGGCGTCGCGGAAGGCATCGACGCAGGCCCGGGTGAAGGGGACGTCCTTGTCGCGGTGGGTGAAGCGATAGACGGCCTGCACGTCGGGGAAGTGATGGAGGACGGCTTGCTGCATCGTGAACTGCGCGTATCGAGTCAGCGCGCAGCCTGCGTGAATGGCATCCGTCTGTACGCACCTTGTACAGATCAGTGTCCAGCAGCGACGCCGGGAGGACGTCGACGTCGTTGGACGCCATGGCGGACGACAGAGAGGGGTCGAGGGGAGAGAGAAGGAGAGATATGGCGAGTGCGGGTTGGAGGGAGCGATAGGGACATGGCCGCCGGGAGCGATACATAATTCGTCCGCTCCGAAGAGCCGTGGCTGAGAGCGGTGGCGGACGATTGACGCGCGACTTGACCGCGTCCACCACACCACCCTCTCTCCGCTCTCGCCCCAGTCGCTGGGCAAACATGGTCAGTCGTCAGTACACAGACTCAGCGCCAGCTGATTCCTTCCGCAGAGCTCGCGAGTCGAGATCCTCAACGACGGAGGCTACCGCTCAGACGGTCGCCGCCAGTACGAGCTCCGCGATATCTCCATCGACCTCTCTCAACAAGGATCCGCTGACGGCTGCTGCACCCTCAGGCATGGCCTCACCGAGGTCCTCGTCACCGTCTTTGGCCCGAGGGAGGCCAAGATGCGCTCGCAAACCCTCCATGATCGAGCGGTTATCAACGTCGAGGTGAATGTATTGCCCTTTAGCACAGGAGAGCGGCGGCGGAGGGCACGGGCGGATAGGTGAGTCAAAGGGCTGGCTGACTTATGACCCACCTCCCTTGACGGACCGCGTGCAAGCATCCAGGCGCATCCTTGAGCTCGCCGCGACAATCAAGTCGACCTTCGAGCCCGTCGTGCAGACCGCGCTCTACCCGCGCTCTCAAGTCGACATCTACGTCCAGGTCCTCCAGCAGGACGGCGGGCTCCTTCACGCGTGCGTCAACGCGACCACGCTGGCTCTTATATGCGCCGGCATCCCCATGACCGACTTTGTCTGCGCCGTCAGCGGCGGCGTCCACTCGACCGAACCGCTGCTCGACCTCACCATGCTCGAAGAAAACGATCTCCCGCACATGACCGTCGCCGTCATGCCGCGGACAGGCAAGGTCACCCTCGTCGCGCTCGAGACGCGCCTCCACGTCGACCGGTTCGCCGAGATCTTCAAACTCGCGGGGGAGGCAGGACAGGCGCTGCACAAGGAGATGAAGCGGGCGGTGCGCAGCCGCACGAGCAGGCTAGTCGATGCGATGGAGACGAGTATGAAGCAGCCAGTCGGCGGCGAGCGCGATGTTGTCATGGAAGACAGAATGGATTTTTGATTTGAAGAAAAACCCTAGCTACGGCTACAACGAACAGATCGTGAATCCTATCAATCCCTCAACACTTCAATCCTCCTGAAACACGCGAGCCACTTGTCGCCCTTGTTTCGTTCGACCTTTTTGCCTTCTTCCGTGCTGGTATACACCGCGTCGAGGATGGTCCCCCTGCCCTCCTTTCGAAGATCATCTTCACTTACGTATTCAAACAGCGGGAACGCCTCGAGGTGCGCCCGCATCCACTCGTGCAGGTCTTGCACGTCGGTAATGGTGTACACAATGCCCCCGGGCTTGAGCACGTACGCGTATTCCGCGAGGAGGGTCGGCGAGATGATGCGGGCCTTGTGCTTGCGTGATTTGAAGTGCGGGTCGGGGAAGAGGAAGAACATGGCGGAGAGGGAGTGCTTCGGGAAGTAATTTGGCGTAAACTTCATGGAGTTGGCGCGCACAATGGACACGTTCTGATAGGGCCCGGGAGAAGTGTTGGCTGGGGGCGGAGTGGAGGTGGCGCGGAGGGCGGTGATGCGATCCTGGACGTACTGAGAGACCTGGACGCGAATCTCCATGCCTGTTGGCATCAAGGTGAGCGACGTAGGCACAGGGGATGTATCAATGAGGAAGCAGCGAGGCGATGTGTTGTGGATGGTCAGGTGTTGATGGCACGGTGGGAGGGCAGGGGCGGGGGAGGCAGGAGAATTATACGTCGGCGATAGACGGACAAGAAGACTGACCGAGCATGAGGGTGTCCGGGAATAGAGGGGCGAGGGCGATCAAGAGGCCGCCAAAGCCGCATCCAATGTCTGCGAACTCGGGTGTCTTGCCAGAGTTGGCGAACGCGGGGTAGAGCTCGGCCCAGTCGAGAGCGGGCGGGGAGGCCGGGTAGCTGAGCGCGTGGTCAGAGAACGGGTTCGCGTGCGCGCGCTGGCGGTAGTGTCTTTTCTGCAGGGAGGACGGAGTGAGCGTGCGGCGCGTGGACAGGCGGCGGCGGTACGTACCTGGGGGAGCAGCGCGTTCTGCTCCGCGACGGGATCGCCAGCGGCGGCGGCGGAAGCAGCGGAGCGTTTGCGCTTTGCCATCGCGAAGGAAGATGACGAGCAAGAGGACGAGGGCGAGGAGGAGGAGGAGGAGGAGGAGGAGGAGAAGAGGCCGGGAGCGGGTGGAGGAGAGAGCCGGGACGAACGCCGACAAGTCCGAGGCTCACGTGGGAAAGGCCTAGGTGAGCTCATAAGTGTGCGCTGGCTGCCGTCGCTCCCCTCCTCCTTCCTCCTCGTCACCGTCCTCCTCTTCGTCGCTGTTGCCCCCACCGACGCACGCCATGCAGTCCTCGTTCGCCCGCTCTGTTATCGCCCAAGTACGTACCCCGCACCCCGCACCACGCGCCTGCTCCTCACCCCGCACGCCCAGTCCCGCCGCAACGCCTTCGCCTTCCAGGCCAGGCTGGCCTCGACCAAGGCGACGTCCCTCAAAGACAGAATCGCTGAGCTCATCCCCGCCGAGCTCGAGAACGTACGCACCCCATTTATATACCTCGTCCTCGTCCCGGAGCACGTCATGCTGATCGTCGATCGTCCCAGGTCAAAGCCACGCGTGCCGCGCACGGGAAGAAGTCCTTCGGCCCCGTTCTCGTCGACCAGCTTTATGGGTCCGTCTATTTGTATCTCTCCCGCGCTCCCCCATGACTGATTCAAATACCCCCGCAGCGGCATGCGAGGTCTCCCGGCCCTCATCTGGGATGGTTCCGTCCTCGACGCTGGTCCGTCGTTCTTCCGTCGACCCGTTTTGCCGCCCTTTCTCACCCACTTTCTCTTCCCTCGTACACAGACGAGGGTATCCGCTTCCGCGGAAAGACCATTCCCGAGTGCCAGGACGCCCTTCCCAGAGCTCCCGGCGGCCAGGAACCCCTCCCCGAGGCCCTCTTCTGGCTTCTTCTCACGGGCGAGGTTCCCACCCAAGAGCAGACCGATGCCCTCTCCCGTGAATGGGCTGCCCGTTCCGAGCTCCCCGCCTTCGTCGAGGAGCTCATCGACCGATGCCCGTCTACCCTCCACCCGATGAGCCAGTTCTCCATCGCCGTTACCGCTGTATGTCCTCCCCATCGACGTCGTACCGTGCCACGCTCACATGTCCCTCTAGCTTAACCACGACTCCGCGTTCGCCAAGGCCTACTCCGAGGGCATCAACAAGAGGGAGTACTGGAAGCCCGTCTTCGAGGACTGCATGGACCTGTGAGCACTACGTCATCTTTCCCACTGGCACCGCCTCTCAGACCGCTTCTGTAGCATTGCGAAGCTGCCGAACATTGCCGGCCGCATCTACCGCAATACCTACGGCCGTGGCAAGCTCCCCGCCATCGACGCCTCCAAGGACTACTCTTGGAACTTGGCCCACCTCCTCGGCTTCAGTGACAAGCCCGCCTTTGTCGAGTTGATGCGTCTTTACATCACCATCCACAGGTACGCGCTTCGTGGCTTGACGGTCTGAGGCTATCACTGACGCCATGTAGTGATCACGAGGGTGGTAACGTCTCCGCGCACACTGGCAAGCTCGTCGGCTCCGCGCTCTCGGATCCGTTCCTCGCCTTCGGTGCCTCCCTCAACGGTCTCGCCGGTCCGCTCCACGGTCTCGCGAACCAGGAGGTGCTCGTCTGGCTCCGTAGGATGCAGTCCAAGATCGGCCAGGATGCGTCCGACGAGGCTGTCAAGGAGTACGTCTGGTCGACGCTGAACAACGGCCAGGTTGTCCCTGGGTACGGCCACGCCGTCCTCCGCAAGACGGACCCGCGCTACACTGCGCAGCGCGAGTTCGCGCTGAAGCACCTGCCGGACGACCCTATGTTCAAGCTCGTCGCGCAGGTGTACAAGATCGTGCCCGACGTTCTGCTCGCTGCCGGCAAGGCGAAGAACCCGTGGCCGAACGTCGATGCGCACTCTGGTGTGCTCCTCACGCACTATGGCCTGAACGAGATGCAGTTCTACACTGTCCTCTTTGGTGTCTCGCGTGCGTTTGGTGTGGCTGCGCAGCTCATCTGGGATCGTGCGCTCGGTGCTCGTACGTACCCCTTCCGTTGCCTGCGAGTGACGTGTTCTCACGAACGTCTCTTGCAGCCCTCGAGCGTCCCAAGTCGTACTCGACTGCGGCGATCCAGAAGATCTTCAAGGACAAGCAATAGAATGCTTGGCCTAAAAGGCGGAGTGGGGACGCGCACAGCGTGCCTGGGGCCGTGTGCATTGGGTTCGACGCGTACCGTATTAGTAGCATACTTGCATGATCTCGATAGCCATTATGTTATGTCTACGTTTCACCGTGTTGTGCGAAGCGCATGCAGTCAATGTACAGCCGAAGTGACTAGAACGAGCGTGCACTGCCCAACCTGCAATGATCACCGTCAAAACTTGCAGCTGTTTTGAGGGAGTCCCTGACAGGCGCTTGAAGGAGTGTACGCTGCAGCCACACGTTCGCGCTAGTAAGTACTGCGTCCTCAGACCCTACGCCACATTGTTCCCTCAACCTCGACGTTCCCTCAACCTTGACATGTCGGACGCACGCTCTCTTCTCAGGGCCAAGCGTCAGGAAGTGCGCGTGAACCACCCGCTCGCCTCGTATACACCCAGCGGGCAACTGCGCTGTCTCGCGTGCGGGATCAGCATCAAGCAGGGCACATCCTGGGAAGGGCACATCGGCAGCAAGCCGCATCGCACGAGCGCGGTTCGGTTACGGGAGGAGGAGCAGCGTCGGGCACAAGAGGCCGAGCTGCAGAGGCAAAAACGAAAGGCGTCCGAGGAGCAGTCTGACGAGGAGGGTGAGGCGAAGCGGAGAAGGGTAGAAGACAACGACGACGACGAGGATGAACCACCAGCTGCGTCCGCGCGCGGAGGATTCCCCGCGGACTTCTTCTCAGACTCTTCGCGCGCACCGCCGCCGCCGTCCGAGGACGAGGAGGACGAGGACGCGGACGCACCAGGAAGCGGCGCGCCGGCCACGACAGCCGCGGGTGCGCCGGCCAAAAGCGCGATCGACGAAGAATGGGCGCGATTCGAGGCGGCGGTCGTGAACGCGCCCGACGCGCACGAGACGTACGAACGCGCGACCATCATGGCGGAGCCCGTGCTCGCGCCGGAGGTCCCGGAGGGCTTCCCGCCACAAGCGGCGGACGGGGAGGACGCTGTGGTGGTGGACGAGGGGGAGCTGCGCCGGCGGAAGGAGCAGGACGACCGCGAGCTGATCATGGATCGGCTGCTGGAGGAGGAGCGGGCGCAGGAGGAGGCGGACGCGAAGGTGACATTGCTCAAGTCGAGACTCGATGCCATCAGGCGACAGAGAGAGGCCAGGAAAGCTGCGAAAGCAAAGGGCGGGAAGACATAGCTTCGGAGCCTGGCATGTATATATGCATTGCGAGTATTCATACATGTATGTAGTGCTAATATGGCTTTACCGCGTCCGTGCTTGTGCTCTCCTCCTCCTCCTCCTCCTGTCCGAACCAGGAACCCCAGCTGAGGCCGCGCTTGCATACCATCATGAGACCGAGTACCGCAGGGAGGTAGGCGAGGTAGTAATGCCAGAGCTTCTTTGCATTCTTCTCCGTCGTATTCTTCCAGAACTGCCACGCCACCCGTGCACAGAGGACGTTGGGGACAAGGCTCACGACGGCGAAGGCCCATGTCGTGAGCCCCGAGAGCGGCACGAGGACGGAGCAGATGGGGATGAGGAGGAGCGCGTGTCGCAGCGAGACGAGGGCGTTCTTCGTCGGGGATAGGACGCAGAGCATGCGATAGCCGGCAATGGCGTACGACTCGCGAACGAGGTAGGAGATGGCGTTAAAGTGGGGAAATTGCCAGCTGTAGAGGATGAGGGCGAGCGCCCAGGGCGCGAGCGGGTTGTCGACCATGGCGAGGTCCATCGGGGTGGAGGACATGAAGGAGGGAAGGAAGAGGTGGACGGGGTAGTCTGCAGACGGGAGGAGGTTGCCGCCGCAGGCGGTCCACCCCATGAGGGGTGGTATGCCGCCGACGAGGGAGCCGACCCAGGTGTTTGCGATGCTCTTGCGCTTGAGCGAGGTGTAGAGGCCGGCGTAGAGGGCGATGTTGGCGGCGCCGAGGACGGCGGTGGTGGGGTTGCACATGGTCCAGAGGATAGCGGGGCCGGCTACGGCGGTGGCGGTGGCGAAGGCGGCAGCGTGGAGGGGGGTGATGGCGCGGCGGACGAGGGGGCGCATGCGGGTGCGGGGCATCTGGGCGTCGAGGGGGACCTCTTGGATCTGGTTGAGGGTGTTGGCGGATGCGGAGCAGAGGGCGGTGCCGAGGGCTGCGGAGAGGAGGACGGGGAGGGTGGTGGGGAGCGGGGAGAGGGCGACGCCGGACATGGCGGTGAGGACGACGAGGACGGTGAGGCGGGTTTTGGAGAGCTGGGAGTAGACGTTGAGGAGGCGGGTGGGGGTGAGGAGCTTTGTGGTGCGGTAGGGCAGGACGGAGGGAGGGGGAGGGTACTGTGTGAGGTCGCCGGCGTGGTCAGCGATGGAGGGCGGTAGGGGCGGGGCGATGTCTCCCGAGGGCAGTCGATGTGCGGGGAGACTTGTCTGCCATCTGGAGTTGTGGAAGAAGAAGGAGGCGAAGGCGAGGGGCCGGGGGGCGGCGAGGGAGGACGCGTGTCGGGGGGCGGCGAGGGAGGACGCGTGTCGGGGGCGTTGTACGGAGCGTGCAGCACACTCGCGGCAAACGTAGGCCACGCTCGACGCCAGACGCATCTGGTCTGTGAGAGTGGGTTAGCGTGGACTCGCTGCACTTGCTCATTCTCATTTTATGCGTGGCCGTCACGGATTCACACGGTCAGTCGATCGCAGTAACGGGCACGGGCAGCCACCGACAGCCACCGACGCGTCTGCAGCCTCCTGCGCTGCGATGGACTTTACGGAGATCTACAAACAGTCTGGCCACCTCGTCGCCTTCTCGCCCGGCGCACACTTCCTCCTCACCGCCATCCAGGACCGCCTCGTCGTCCGCCGCGCAGACTCCTTCCACATCACCCGCTCCTGGCAGCTCGATCCCGCTCCCAACCCCACCACCTCCACCCTCGCACAGCACTCCTCTGCAGCCAAACTCACCACTTCCCGAAGACCTCTCTCCCGTACGCCAGACTCAACTGGACCCGTCGACCGCGACGCATGGATCTCTCACCTCGCTTGGTCCGCCGACTCCGAGTACATCCTCGCCGCCTCCGCCAAGCGCGGTCTCGTCGACATCTTCAAGATGCGCGACGACGACTGGCGCGCAAGGATACACGCAGGAGCAGAGGGCCTCGTCAAGGCAGAGTGGGCCCCCGACGCCCGCACCGTCGTCTGTTGGAGTGAGTGGGCGGTACGTTCTCTCCCCCCGTAAATCCCGTTCCCCGCCTCATAGCTTCAGCTTCGCGTCACCATCTGGAGCCTAGTCACAGGCTCCGCCACGCACATCCAGTATCCTGCCCATCCTGAACGAGGTCCGTGTTCTCCCTGCTCAATCTCCTTTCACCCACTCACTCTTCCTGCCCTTATCACAGGCTACGCGTTCCGCTCCGATGGCCACTACCTTGTTCTTGCAGAGCGTCACAAGTCCAAAGACTGTCTCGGTGTATACGACACCACCGCTGCATACCGCATGGTCAGGGTGCGTCCCATCCACACCCGGTGTGGGTTCAGTCAACCGAGTCGCACGTACGAGCTCATAATCAGCACCCGCCCCGTTATCCCTTTCTAGCACTTTCCGCTTCCCACCGCCCTCTTTTCCGCCCTCAGCCTCTCGCCAACCGGTGATCACATCGCCATCTGGGAAGGCCCCCTCGAGGTGCGTTGGTCCAACACTCACAGTGTTGCTTCATCGTTCACAACTATGGCAGCACAAGATCCACATTCTCAGCTTGGCCGGCGATCTGCTTGGTACGTTTGCGCCCGAGAAGGACCCTGGCTTCGGCGTACGCGCTGCGGCCTGGCATCCCGCCGCTCTCTTTCTCGCCGTGCTGGGCTGGGACGATAAGGTGCGTCGGCATCCGTCGTCCCGAGTCTGCATATCAAACGCTGCACGTTAGGTGTACGTCCTCGAGAACTTGACGTGGGGCCCCATTGCCACGTTCGAGTTGCAAAGTCGGATACCAGCAAGCACGGTGCGTCGTACAGTCCATCCGTCTAACACTCCTTATGTAGTGTATACCGCTAGACGATCTGGCGCGAGCCAACCGACTGGCTGGAAGCCACCGGAGGACGGGGGTTCCTTTCCTGTACGTCTCCTCCGTCCGCACTCGCCGCTACGACCACTCACCCCCGCAGACGAGCGCATACAGGGTCCCCACACACTCAGCCTCGCGCCGCGCGACCGTACCAAACCTCCGCCGGAACTCGCCGCAGCATCCAAGACAGTCTCCACAGAGCACCTCGCGTGGAATATCGACGGCACGACACTCATGGTGCGCTACGGCGGCGCGCCTGAGGCGATCTGGCTCTACGCCTTCCCGAGCTTCGTCCCGCCGGCAGGGGATTCCCCGCCCACCGCGCCGGTGCTGAAGCCGAAGCTCCGGAGCGTGCTCCTACACACGGCTACGGTGACAAGCGTGGCGTGGAACCCCGTGCGCAAGGGCGCGCTCGCCTGCGCGACGGGCGGCGGGGCGGTGTACCTGTGGAGCGANGAGCGGGCAGGCGGAGGAGGTGGCGGAGTGCGTGGGCGTGCCGGCGCGCAAGTTTGCGGCGTGCGCGCTGCGGTGGGCCCCTGATGGGCGGGGACTGGTCTTGCTGGACCGCGAGACGTTCTGCTGTGCTTTTGAAGTCGAGGAGGGCGGTGAGGGGGCACCTGCCGCTGGATAGGACGCTATGGATGCCGTGTTCCATTCACGGGACCTGCATTAGTGAGAACGAGGCAGGTATTTGCTTTCGAGTGCTGAGGGCGTGGTTGACACAAGTGTGGCTTATAGTCATCTCTCGCTCCGATGAGCTCAACTAGCGGTCTATTGTCGACAACACGCGCACGCATGCACGCACGCCCGTTCGTCTACTAGAAGCGCGATGATTTCAAGAGCAGCTGGACATTCCGACAGTATGTGATGCTATATGTACTTGTGCGTGTCGCCGTGGAAGTCATCTATGCTGTAGTATCGGAGAGGCGTTCTTTTTGGACGCGAGCGATGTACGTTCTGCTAACAATATTGACTGGAGCAGGTTCAGGCTTGCGAGCGTGGGACGATGACTGGAGAGTGACTCACAAGCTTCCATATACCGTTGCAGACAGTGACTCAGGCATGTCTGCATTGACGTATGAGTGATTGATAACGAGATACGCGGGACGGGACACACCTGTTCTGAACCCGAGAGCGAGCTGCCTGGCTTGGTGACACACTTGGCGTAGCACTTTTCGTTGCATTTCTGGGTGGCCGGTAAGGGGTGTTACGAGCAGACGGAGGGGAGACGTACGTTCATGAGCTCCTGCGCGTTTGTGAGGGCCATCTCCTGGCGGTAGGTGTCTATGAAGGCCTGCTTGCGAGAGGCCATGTCTGTGCGAGTGTGAGAGTGTGTGCTCCGCCGAAACGGATGGAGGCGCACCTGGGGCGGGCGCGCCGCTAGATGAAGAGCCAAAGAAGCTGGACATGGCTCGGAGAATGGAGTGGGCAGCAGGCGAGGATGGTGGGCAGGCGGGAGGGAGTGGCGACGGCAGCTGGCAGAGGCAAGCTGCCGCTGCTGGCGCGGTGGCTGAACGGCGGGGCAGATCGAGATCGAGATTGTACCAGACGCCACGGCCCCCGCTTGCTTCTCCTCCATCCTCAGCCTCCATGGGCAATCGCGGGTCCACCACAAACGGCCCTCAAGACAGCGAACAGGCTGACGGAGGCACACCGGACTACTATGCACTTCTCGAGGTAGATGAGAATGCCACTGCAGATGAGATCAAGGTACGTGCGCTGTTGACGCCAAACTCTTCGCCGCCTCACCTCTCTTCAGCGGTCATTCCGCAAGCTCGCCCTCGTCCATCACCCCGACAAGAACCCTGACAACATAGAGGCTGCGACGCAGAGGTTTGCAGCAATACAACAAGCATATGAGGTACGCTGCCTCTGTTGGCCTAGCATGCATGCCGCTTACCGATTCATGCTTCCGCCCATCAGGTCCTCAGCGATGATCAAGTGAGTCTTGCCTATATCGACCCGCCCATGTCAAAACTTACCAACTGCACGTCAAGTAGGAGCGGGCTTGGTATGATAACCACAGGGCGTCCCTGGTCCCGGAGCCCGACGCTCAGTCCGTCTTCGAGGACATCAAGCGCGGCGCGCCTCCTCCCCGAGCGCGTGACCGCGGTCTATCTGTCCGCCACCTCACCCAATTCTTCGACGCATCCATCTACTCTGGCTACGATGACGGTCCCAATGTATGTGCTCATGGGTCTCCCGAGAAGCTTTGCTCAGTACACCCGTCCGTGCAGAGCTTCTTCACCATCTACCGCAACCTCTTCGATCGCCTTGTACACGACGAGCGTCAGCATGACGACGCTGGCTCTCCTGCTGCGTACCCTTCGTTCGGAGACGCCACTTGGCCATGGGTCCCCGCTAACAAGGATTCAAGAGATACGGCCGCACGGACGTTCTACAATTTTTGGATGAACTTCGTGACTGCCAAAGATTTCGCCTGGGCGGACGCATGGAATATCAACGAAGCGCCTGACAGACGAGTACGAAGGTGCGTCACATGTGTCCGTCAGTGATTGTCTGGAGGTATACAAGAATTGCAGGTTGATGGAACGGGACAACAAGAAAGCCCGGGACGAGGCTCGGAAAGAATACAACGACACCATTCGGGTACGTCACCTCTGTCGCTGAAGCTGAGATGCCTAAATGCCGATGTGCCCACAGTCGCTAGCGATCTTTCTCCGCAAACGCGATCCGCGCTACAAGACCCATCTCGCAGCCCAGGCTGCCGCTGCCTCTTCTTCCGCATCCACGCCCAGGGGAGCCCGTACGCCGTCATCGCGACCGCCTCCCCCAGCCACAGCAGCTCAGCCCGAGTTTGTCGCACAAGACTGGCAGAAGGCACAGACGGTCCAGGACGCTGAGGACCTGGAGTGGGCCGCGGCGGAAAATGCGCAGGAGGAGTGGGAGTGCGTGGCGTGCGGGAAGACGTTTCGTAGCGAGGCGGCGTGGGACAGCCATGAACGGAGCCGCAAGCACCTGAAGGCGGTTGAGGAGCTGAAAAGGCAGATGAGAGAGGAGAGTGAGGAGCTGGGGCTTGAGGGAGACGATGCCAGGGCCCGTGAAGAGGATGCTGATGCTGAGGATGATGAGCTCAGTGAAGAACCACCGAAGACACCTCTGCTTTCCGAAGCCGGTGATGTTACTAGCGGGCCGGAAGGAGAGCAAGAGGCCATCGACAGCGAGGACGATGGTGATGAGCCCCAGAGTACGGCGAAGAACAAGACAAGTAGCACCCAGCCTCACACATCCGTACCAGAGGACGATGCCAGTGAGGGCGATCTCCTCAGCTCGACACCCACAAAGAGGAAGGGAAAGCAGCCGCGGCCTGCATCACCTGAGGCCCACAACAAGTCGCGACGCAAGGCGAGGGCCCGAGACGAATCGTCCAGTGACACAACCCCATCCAAGGTTACTAGTCGTCTCGACGTGCACACTGAGGATGATCCCGTCGCGGAAGGAGAGCCTGAGCCTGGTGCGGCCGTGCCACCGCGGCCGCCAGAGCTCTCGAAGCGAGAAAAACGTCGAGCGCGCGAGGCCGCCAAAGCGACGCGTGCCGAAACGGAGGGGGCGGCGGCGGCCAAGGAGGTGAGTGTGTGGACGTCTCTCCGTAAATTCTCGGGTTCTAGAGGGCAGCTCCGCTGATGTCGGTGGGACGATGTATAGCATTGCAACGTGTGTAAGGCGGAGTTTGACAGTCGGACGAAGCTCTTCGCGCATATCAAGTCCACTGGGCACGCCGCAGCGGTTCCAGTTGATCAGGGCCATGCAGGGGCGAAGAAAGGGAGGAAAGGGAAGAGGTGATCGTGGCTAGGCCGCAGCGGTGCGCCCTATGAGTCGATGTAGCATTTGGGATATGGTACGTTGCAATGGATCATGATGTATATGATGGTGTAGCCCTAAATGAACAATCCAGTTTTCATCGGACGGCATCTCTGGGCCCCACTCATCGATGACTTGCAGTCGCCGAAATGAACTTGCAGGAGGTAGCCTTCGGATTATCTTGAGCCACCTGCCGTTGGTGCCAGTGGTTGGTTCGCTCTCAATTTGATGATCTCTTGGACGCTGACGAGCAGGCTATCTTACGCAGTGTAGCGGGACGCTGTCTTACCTGGTTGGGTTGCTGTGAGGCTTGATGCACACAAAGTTGCTTGTAGGCGACTTGGGATTGAGCTATGCTACAGGGGTCCTTATATACATGTAGGAGACCGTATGACTAAGCTACTGTATAGTACCTGACTAATACTAATCCCGATGCATGTGATTCTATCTACATTGCATGTGATACTCCTGTTACCCGGAGTGCCGGTGTGTGAACTCGGCTGCCTTATTAGGCGCTCTCTATTGTTCAACA
>MPVS01000476.1:0-15113 GCA_001931775.1 Fomitopsis pinicola
CTGTATGTTGTAGAATACAATTTCATGCTTTTTTCACTTATGAATCATGCAATTGAGGATTGTGTAAACTTTTCTGAACATCCCATTACTTTGTGAAGCAGAAGTACCCAAAGTGGTATTCTCATACTAGCTAGCCTAGTCTTTACTGCGCTAAAGTGTGCTTGTAAGCTTCACCATGCACTGGGAGGCACGTCAAGATGTCAAAGGGCATAAAAGGCAGTACAAGATGTGCTGGAGGGTGGAAAAGGAAAATTGGTTTTTCCTGATGTATATACTCCGCGCGCACCCCCGGCGAGCCTCCGTTCCACCTCTCGCCACTCATCATCATGGCCACTAACTGGTGGCGTGTCGCGACAAACCCGAGCTACCTCTCGGATGACGAAATACACGCAATCAAGGACGCCGATCACCTTGTGTTGTCTCTGGCCCCATCGCCCCCCGAAGCTATTCCAAAGACCGTAACGTTCTGTCAGGTCATCGGGGTCATGGTGCGCCTTCTACAGATCTCGACAAACTTGAGCTGACATTACTGAATATGCCTCAGTATCGTGTTTGGCTCCCGCCGAAGAACAATCACCCCTCTTATGACTTTATACCTAATTGGATCGATCTTAATGATACTGGCAATAGTCCCATCGACTGGAACACGTTCGGCCGGGATCACCCTCGAGTAAGACATTGTGTGTCACCCACCACTACTGCGCTCATAGTGGCCTCTAGAACATCGAGGTCCTCAAGCAAGCGAGGCTCAGAGCTCAAGTCCATCGTTCTGCTGAGCGAGCATCCAGAGATGCTCGCCAGTTAACCGAGAGCATGAGAGACTACCTCGAGCACGAGATTCCCAGTGAGTGGTCCTCAGGTAGCTTGGGGCCTTGTTGAATTTTACATATCTGCAGCGTTCCTCCGCCTGTATGGATACTACTTCCATCACTTCATGGCCAAGATCTACGTAGTGCAGGTCTTTGAGAAAGTACGTTTGCTGTTTCTTGTGCAGACTGTCCCTAATGTGCACGCTTTTCCAGCGTGCTTGGGGCATTCGCTTCCTACTGCAAGGAAGGATCAATGGCGCGGAACTTACTCTGATCAGTGTTCCCACTCTGGCACATCTATCTCTTGACCTCACGACTGTCGTGCCGTCCATCAAGCGTGCCCGGTCAATGCTCGAAGTTGACGAGTATTGATATGAGTGTCTCCGGGCAAGAATGTAGGTGAAAGTGTCTCAGCGACAGGTCTTCGTCTGGCCAGCTGTGTGTATTACGAAAGATCTGTGAAACGACGCTCGAGCAGCTCCTAGCTAGCTAAACCTGTACTGTATTGTTTGCACGAAGTATCCCAGATTCGCATTCCTCCCTTTCCTGCGGGCATCGCCCCACTGATTCGTCCCGACGCATACCTGCTAGGGGTACGGGTAGTGATATCGGGACTCTAGTACCTACCCGCAACAGTCTGATTGGTGCCAATCTGGCGGGTGATGCGGCTGTGCCAGCACAAGATCGCGATCGAAGCTGATCACGATCGGAACTAGCTGTGAGTGCCTGAAGCCCAGCGCCCGCCCGCTCTCCTCACTCTCCGGCTCTCGCTTGCACGCCCAAGGCTTGCCTGCTCCCGTCTGCGTGGAGATGGGCCCGTGACGCGCCGCAGGGGATGCAAAATCGCGTCCCCTTCGTCTGGTCGGTGCGCGACTCTCACGTTGGCCCTCAGGCCTCAGGCTTCAGTACTCGGTACTCAGCCTCCGCCTGCATGTGTCAGGCCACTCTAGCAGGCGGCTGGCAACTTCACTGTGAGGTCGCGCGAGAAATCCGTGCACCTCGCAGCGTTCTCACCGGTACCCGCTCACTACTCGTCCTAACCATATGTTTGCTTCTTGCTCACTAACCTACTCACCCGCACGATCACCCCCCGCCTGCCTTGCATGCACGCTTGCGTGCACGTACGATCGACGTTGCGCGCGTGCCCACACGCGCCCAATCCCGGGCCGTTACTAATAAGTACGTGTACGGAGACCCGCGAGACCCGTGGATGACCCGTACGAGTACGTATATACGAGTAAGCCCTCAGACACCTTTCATAAGTCGCCGCGGCCGCCCCTCCGCTCGCCCAGGTCTACGCGGCTCTATACGTCGAGATATGCTGCGTTGCGGTCGATTCGCCACACTGACGTCTGACGGGCTACCGCTCGGGCAAGGGTTGCGCTGCCACCGCCGGCAGCACTTCGAGTAGGAGACCGTGCACCATTTGAGGGAACAGGAGCGGAAGCCGGGTCGCGCGGCACGGTTACTCTGCGATCATGCGTAAGAATCACACACAGAACTATTGCATCGATTGGTATATAGATTGGGCTACCGCCGTACCGCCCCTAACTGCGGACTGTCGTGGACAGTCATGGATCGAGACTGGTGTTTATGGTCTACGCGGCGGGAATCAATGCGAGAAGGAGGCTGCCTGCCCATGTCCGTGCGTAATGAGGAAATAAGCGAGGATACAAACGTGTACACGACCACTCAGGGTACATTGGTCGTACCCGGCGTCCATCGCAAGCTTACTGACTTATCTTGTCGACAGGCGCACGGACCTGAAACACTGCCAAGGGAGGGGAGGTAGTGAAAGCCCGTGTGATACCGGCGATTTGTGTTTTGACGAAGAGCCGGATACTCCAGTAGCCACCAATCTGGAAAACGTGAGAGACGCACGCGAGGAGGATTCGATGTAGGGCGTACAATGTATGGAACGCGGACAACATAGACTTCCGTTGCTCCCTCCAGCTCAGAAGGGTAGCGTGTTATGTAGCCTGCCCATCCGTGAGGAGCTTTCAGGATGTGGTAGGAGACATACTCACGGACTACAGCACACGGAAGCTTTTCCATCGTCTTGTCAAAACTGCAGGCGTACAGGATGAGCACCCTATGCTCGGCCAGCACATCTATCTCGCTGTACTCTGTCACTGTGCTATCCGAGTCCGAGCCGTCACTCTTGTCGGACGTGCTGTCAGAATCCACAGTAGCAACGTCGGAACGAGCAGCGAGATGCCCCGAGTGAACATCAGGGCAAACATCAACATTTTGTTGGCTTTCCTCCTGATGCTCCAGATCAGACACGGAGATCGCAAGTTTCTTGACGCCCTTTTGATGTTCGATTTCGTCGCCTGAAGGACCATCGTACGGCAACACGTTGAAGTCGTCCTCAGATTCGTTCGGCGCGACTAGGAAGGTGACGACGCCGTCACCGACGACCCGATGCTATGGACACATGAAAGGAGGCCAGTCACAACACAATGGGTTGGCACTCACAACTCTCGCCAGCACTTCCAGGTATATGCCGTCGAGTGGCACATCCTCGGGATGCAATACTGCGCACGTTAGGACAACGCGTTCATTCGTCAAGTCCATCGCGGCTGAGCAAGAATGCGAGACGGTGGCAGGGAGGTGAATGTGTCGAAAGGGCAGAAGTGACGGGCATCGTCTTGCGGTCGCACTTTTATAAGACTTGTTGCATTGTTGTTGCGCAGTGCCGTCCCTGGCGCTCTGAGGCCAGGCCCGCGACCACCTGCGTCGGGGAAAAGCGCACCGTCAGACCGACTCCGTGCTTACCCCTGTCACGCTCTCGTACCACATCTTCCTACCGTTCATTCAGCTAGGCTTGCCCGACGCAACAGGGTAGGACCGCAGAACGATGACAAGCCTTGCGAGTTCTGTAGCAAGCCGGCGCGCGACGTCACGATTCATAGGAAAGGGCAAGGCGAGGGCTTAGAATTCAAATATCTAGTGGGGACGAGACGAACATAAGAGCAACGGGGAACATACCAGGATTCCGTTCATTTGTCGATTCCGTACTCGATTCCGTACGTCCGGTTGTTTGAAATGCGGAGCGCGCTTCCTCTGCGCATATGAGATTGCACATTTTCCTGCATACAGATTCAAGTCCACTACGCGTGTGGTGCGATGTGAGAGCGCATGCTTAGATGGTCTGTTGACAGGACATGCGAGGCGTGCGACCGAATTGAGAGACAACACATTCGCTGGCTGTGAGTACTAGTGTTGAGACAGTAAGTATACGAGTGGTTTAGGGAACGAGATCAGGAGGGTTGCAATGGCAGCGAAACCGTCTCAGTGACTCAACGGTAAGGGACGAAAGTTGAGGTATAACCAGCGAGACAGCGTAACTCCCGTAGGCAGGCCAAAGAAGACCTATTGGAGTGAGGGGACAAAGTGAGCGGTCACTATGATCGTTGCCGATGCGTTTAGCGCTGGCTCAGGCTGCGCGCCAGCTGCTCATGTACATTGTAACTCTGTCCCCGACCACTACCGACCCTGAAGGCCTGACGGCGAGCTTAGCTCCCGTGGCATATGCCCAACAGAACTTCAACTCGATGTACTACATGCACGCGTGGAGTCCACAGCCACCCACCTATGCACTGGCTTGCACAATCCTAGCCATAGTGGCAACACAGTTGCATGCGCGCACAAGGCTCAGGTGAATCTACCCAGGTTACATCCCTAGTGTCGTCGCACCGCGCACGCAATGCGGAAGCCACTTCGCGAGGACCCCTCGCTCACGTGCTCGCAGGAAGTACCGCAACGCTCACGGGCCTGCAGGGCGCGGACGGCGGGCTCATAGCGCATGTGGAGGTCATCAGCAGGCTCTGGCGCAAGGTGTGTGTGCTCAGCGAGCGACGCTGAGTTCCGGGGCGCCATTGATGTTGCCAGGGAGCTCATTGTCTTCGTGCTGATGTGGGCTCCTGGGCGCGAGCACTACCTGGTGAGTGTGTATTGTTCATCATGTACGCCATGCCACCGACCTGCGATTTCAGCGTGATATCTCTGCGCGGTCGTTCGCCGAAAGACCCGATGCTCAATGACCGGGTGACTCTGCACGAGTGTGTTGTCCTCTTTCGCATACCGGTACCGCCTCAACCTCAGGAGCATCACAACTTCAGACCAAGACGAATCACGTTTGGGTTAAGGATGGGAGGGGAGTGTCTCTTAGCGGGAGTATCTCTCATCTTCAGGGAAGTGCAGCCAAAGTGTACCCAAACGGGCACGGAGCTTGGTTCATTCGGTCACACAGATCGTACTGATAGAGTGGGTTGCCGTAGCTATAGGGCTTGCGGGCGATTGGGGAGCATTTCATCCCCAGTTATCCTACTAGGTAGAAATGCTAGGTACTTGTACTAGACTGATTCCGTCCGCGCGCGCCGAGCCGATGTCACGAACAACCAGATCCGTATTAACGAGAAGTGTGCCACCAGCAGTCCAACGGTCGCAGTGTAACGGGCCAATGCGACAGCGTGTTCTGAAATCTGTGTCCTTTGTTGCTCATGAAGTAGGGAAAGCTGAGGGTTCGGGTGTGACCACAGGCATCGCAAACGACACGCGCGGCGGCTTCTATTCATTGAGCTGAGAGAGTGCCTGTTGCGGAATAGAGGGAAGCTCGAAACGTACCAGTGTTGCAGCCTCCGTCAACTCATCACGCAGCATTGACATCCCTGCGCTGATTTCCCGCGACATTCTGAGTTCCGATGCGAGGTTTGCGGAAATGTCTGCAAGTCTGTCAATGTCCCGTTGGATCACGTCAGTAGTCTCCGTGCAGCGACACTTGGCAATGACACCCACCGGTGCCTCTGCCGAAGTCGGCGCGCGCTGCGTCACGGTGTTGGTAGCCGTCCTGGTTCGTGTGAGAGCCGTCCTGTGTGACGGACGGTAGAGACCCATTCCCGTCGTGTGGTGTTCCGCCGCGCCTCTCAGGCTGAGCATCCGCTTGCGAGCTGTGGAGACTCAGCTGTATATCTCCCAGATGACTGCGAAGGGCGCCATTGTCCGAACAGAGGCCCTCTAAATGACGTGCCTCCTGTTCGGCGATCGTCTCGAGACGACCTAGAAGCATCTGGTGCTGAAGTCCGACAGTGTCCGAGTGGGCAAGCTGCTCAATCTGTGAAAGGACACTGAGTATTTCTAAACGCATAGGCCGAAATCACGTTTTGTAGTGGTGGCCACTTGCCTCTGTACCAAATGTTGCGATGTATCGCCTATCGGGGCGTCGCGCGGCAAAGGTTATTGACCGTGCACAAAGGTGCACGGTGGGCGACGGGAGCAGAGCAGTGCGATCGGAAGAGGATAGGCTCACCAACGAAATGTGAGTATCCATCGAGTCGGGGGTGGTTGACTCGCTAAACAAGCCTGGGTCAGTCTGTGTGTTCGCATCAACCATGTCCGCGAAGTCCTCGTTTGAGTCGCGCGGCGTCGAGATCGGTGTGCGAACCGTCGGGTTGAAAGCGGGCGCGAGCCCATACTCGTGTAAGCCGCTGTCAAGGCCAATTGTCGGTGTGAAACGGTCTGAAGACATTGCCGAGAGCGAGAGCGGGAGCAGTGAAGTGCAAAAAGGTGTGGGGAGTGCGTCTCAGGGTGATCCCGTCAGTGTCGAGTTTGGAACAAACTGTGAAGAAAGAGACTACTGCTTGGCCGCGGGCCAGTCTCGGGTTAATATGCGCTGTGTATGTGTTTGCTTACGTATACTGGCCACGATCGGAAGCTATTAGTGATACTGAACGCCATTTTACCAAACACACGTGCCGCAGTATTTCATGAAGGACTTCGACCTCGACAGGAAAGGTTTCAGGCATGCCTTGCGTTTCATACAGGATCACGATCACGAGAAGCGCCGGGATGCCTACATGATGGGGGACCTCGAGGAGGCGAAGTTAGAGTGGCCGCACTTGGACGACCCGAAATACTGAGCGCGCACGATCGGTCGGTGTTAGTCTGACGTACAATAGAGCAGGGGCAGTAGTGTCTTCAGCAAGGGTATGATATATAGTAATATACAGCAATGCTATGGATACACGTGTTCATCGTTGCTCCGGATTGAGGTACAGGCCTGCGACGAGACACATATTCCGCGGTGTTACCTGCCCGTTGACGATCAGCGTCCGCTTCGTCGGAAACGTCGCGAGCAGGTATGAGCGGCCCGCCGTACCTTATCAGCACGGTCTAACAGCCACACAGCTGAAAACACACGCACGTCTCGATGCTCTCCTTCTCCTTCGCGCTCGGCGCGTCGCCGTCCGCACTCGCGGCGTTCCCATTTCCGTTGGTGAGCACGTCGTCTTCCTTCGCCTTGCTCTCCCGGCAACGCACCGTCCAGATCGCGCTGCCGGACACGAGCATCGACGCCTCCTCGCTGAACGCGAGCAAGTACGCCGATGCGGAGTCTCCGAATGCCCCGCCATCTTGTTTATGCGCTTGCCCGAGCCGAGGTCCCACAGGTTAATGGCGAGGTCCTCTCCTGCGGATATGGGCATCAGCGGGCAGCGGAAGCTCAGGCTTGGGAGGGACACATACCTGCGGTGGCGACGTACTTCCCATCCGGGCTGAAGGCGAGCGTGTACATGTCGCCCTGATGGTGGAAACCCACGCAGTGCCGCATGCACATCAACGTCGAACTGCTCCGGAGAAGGGAAGGAGAAGGCTCACGCCGACGTCACTCAGGTGCCCCGCGTGCACACGCAGCGTCGCCGCCCGGTCCATCGACCACAGCCGCGCCGTCAGGTCGCGAAGTAGATGCCCATCGGACCCCACTGCACGTCCGAGACCGGGTTTTGGTGCCCGCGGTACGCGACGATGTTCGTCATCGTGTCGAGCGACCACAGCCGCGTCATCGCGTCCGCCGATGCGGAGACCAGGTACCACGGGGGCGCGGCGGACCCGATTGTCTGGTCGAACGCGACTGAGTAGACGGACCCGCTGTCCGAGTTGTCGAGCCACCCTTCTCGCGAATCTTCTTGAGCGACCCAACTGCGAGGGCGTCAGCAAATGCGGGCGTCGTGAAAGATACGCGAGCTTACCATCACGTATTGAGGATGCTTGGAAGTCTCTCCTACGATCTTTCAGCTTCTCGACCTTAAAACTCCATAATCGGATATAGCTCTCGGAGAGGCCCGTGCCCAGCATGGATGTATCTTGAAAAGGTACATCACGGCGCACTGCGATACGATGATCAGCTTGTGTATGTACGGGGTTCGTCTGGTAGGACGTACCCTTCGTCGACGTCGTGCAGTGTGTATGCACATCTCCGCACTTCGGTTTTCTCTAGTCGTATCCGTTTCCGGTGCGTCGCGGACCTTTTCGACTTCCCTCTTCACGTCGACCGTCCTGAAGGACAGCGGGTACAGTGGCAAGCCAGACTGAGGGATCCCGCCCGTCTCTGTGGTCGGCCTGCTGTACATTGTCTTCAACTCGTCGTCAATCATGCCCAGATCTCGCTTGACCAAGGCTTGGTGTCGCAGGGCACGGTCGGTTTCTGTACATGACGTGCATCCCGAGCATGATCTCGCCCTTGATGCGTTGAAGATTGCGCGTTCGCAGGTCGATGAGCCAGAGCCATTGGCTTGAGGGATAATGGACGTGAGTAGTCCTGTGACTTCCCCCCTGCATTGTCCGCTACTGATGTTGTAGTTAAGGTTGTCACTACAGGAAGGTATCGTCTGTGAGTCCAGAAGCACAATGGAACGGATGCCTGCGCGCACCATCGGTTCGAAGATGATTGTTCACGACTGGCAGGACAGCAGCCCGTCCTCGTTTGCCTGCTCTCCTGCGCCCGACGGCTCTCCGCCACCAGACACACCGAAGCGGCGAAGCCTGGCTGTGCCAATGGCCGCACGTGCAACTGTGCACGTGGTGCCTATGACGCATCGTTTGATCGTTATCCGCGCAAGTACGCGCGGAACATCGGCTCTGAACGTATTAGGAGCCTCTTGTAGTTTGTAGTGAGACATGCGGCTGGTAGACAGTCGCTACTTGCTTTCAACAACTACGACGACACTACGGGGCTGCTCAATTCTGGATCTAGATGTAAATCGATGAAAAATGGATCCATCGCAAGGAACCATGGAGCGACTGGGAGCATGCAGCCGATGTCTCGCCTCAGACTCTCTCCCTGCCATGAAGTCCGGGAAGTAAAAATTTGTGGCCAGGAGTCTAAAGCGTGCTCGGACGAGACATCGGCTTGCACCAGACCTCCGGCTGTGTTCGAACATGCGAGGTAGTGCATCCCAGATTCCCGATGGGGCCTGACGTCATGGCAGCGGCGTTGACCTTAAACGTTGAACACCCTCCCCTATTAGGAGTACAACCGATCACTCCGCCATTGGCGCAGCAATCCCTGCGTAGGTTGCTCGTTGCCATGTAGGATCCGTTATACTCTGTACAATATACCGACCCCCACATGGCTGGGACATTGCAGCCCGTTCAGCCATGTGGGCTACAGCCTTTGTTCATATTCATGCAAATCTCCGGATTCGTTCGCTCCCGAGGTGAGAGGCTATATATATAGCCGACCAAACTCCAGCAAGGAGCCAGCTAAGGTTGTCTAGTGATATACGACCCGGCATGTCCCATACTCCCAGCCAAGAGTGTGATCCCCAGTAAGCCTCTCCCGTTCTGACGATCTCGTCTACGGTGTGGCTCACGCCGTATTGTCGTCCTTAGCTTCCAAAAGAACTTCAACAAAAGAGGGCTTAGTTTTACACTGATCAGCGATGACCTTGCCCAGGGTACTCTTGTCCATGAACGCGAGTCAGAGGAGGGGCCGGTCATCAAACGGATGCGGATTACGCCGGCCAGCCCCGACCGCATTTTGCGGTGAGCAATTGCTTTGTTCGCCTCACACCCCACTCAACACAATCGCCTCTAGTCGCAGGCACGGTCGCATACATCTCAAAGGTGCCACGACAGCCCGTCGCCACGTAGCGAGGAGAACAGTTGGCTTCCGTGTGAGTAACGACTCGGAGCATATCAGTTCGAAAGCATTCATAGAGGGTACGAGCGCGGAGCGGTGTGTTCTGTTCACTTCTTCGACTGCAGGCAACGTGTATGTGACCGCTCGTACTTCATAGCCTTTCACGTACGATCTTCGGCTCTCCGTCCTTACACAAGACGTGGTCCGCTGAGGACAACGAAGCCGGGCACATTCAGGATGGTGTGTGCACACTCATGCTTACCGCCGCCTACCGCCTGAATGTTTCTTTCCATGAGTCGTAGACTCCTTGGCAGAGGACATGGTGGATGTCGAGACGGTCGAAGAGATGCTGGACAGCTCGACTTTCGGCGAAGACGACTCTGAATCAGAGGGTGCCACGACGCCGCCACAGTCAGTCATTAGTGATACTGAGGTAGGACCTCAGCACTCTATTGGTCATTCCATCCGCTCAGACACACTTGTACTAGGATCACCTTGCCGTTACTGTGCGGGAGGTAACTCCGCCACAAGTTCATATCGTTTACATGCTCATTTACCACCCCCACAGGAGCTGAACGCGCTACGGCAGGAAGTACGCGCCCTCCAGTCTAGCGTACAGGAGGTTCACAGCGTCATGTTGGTCATTAAGGAGGAACTAGCTGCATTCGCTTCAGATGCCTGAGCCTCTCTACTCCTCCGCCGTGCGCCACTGATGACGAAACATCGGTGGTACGTACCGAACTGACACACAAGTGTTGGAACAATCTCTTTGTAATGTGATTGAGTGTATATACCTGTGCTGCTTGTATGGATGTCAGAACGCACCCATGCCGAGAGAGGTCCTGAGGCCATAAGAGGCCTCCTTGCCGACTGTCCTCTACCCCTCTGCACTTGATTTGCACGTATCGAGGAGTGCTGAGTCGGTATTGTTCCGCTAGTGATCAACGTCGTAGTCCGGGGGCGGGATCGATCTTGTCTGTTGTCCCGCTTATTGTTCTACGCGTACGTCGTCACAGGGTTGACTTGGCGACGCGTCGCCCGTCCCGCCTTCCCGAACCCCGTCAAGTTCTGGCCCGTCCCTCGTTCCGGGCGCCTGCAGTGTTGCGCTGGTGGGTCGTCTGATTTGTTCCGCCAAGCCGTTCGCTATGATGAGTGTCATCATCGTCCAACACAGTCACTTATATTGTACGCATGCTTTATCGCATCCTGAGTCTTGCGTTCGCAAGCGTCCACTGAGGGTGAGTGACCGGTTTTCTTGTGTAAGCGGGTGATTTCCTAGCACCGTGTTAAGCTATATCAGCAACGATTGGTTTGAGGCATACCTCAGCACTGTCGGTACACCGATCGTGATTGTGGCTGCCTGTAGTAGTGAAATGGTGTGCGGTAACGCATGAACTCACTTCGCTAGTACTTAGTGCTACTCGGCTGCCAGTGCCCCGCCGATGGATCACTGGGGCCTGCGCTTTCCGAGGAAGACGCCCGGTGTGTTTGCATGCTGGAGTGGCTCACGTACATTGACTTGGTCATACTAGCGCAAGTCCGAGTGGCGGGCCGCTGGTGTAGCGTAGGCTCTCGACTCGCTAGAGCTAGCACATCGGTACAGAATGCTTTCTTCTATTCCTTGGCTTGGAGGCTTCCTCTTGCTCTGACGTCATGATATGTTGTGTCGCACCTAGAGCTCGGTCGCCCTGCTCGCACGCGATTGCCTCTTCTTGTGACGGAAGGAATCGAGTGCACAGACCCAGCCGGAGGAGAAGGAGAAGGAATCCACTTTAGCCATCGTTGTTGCGACTCGGCTGCCGGGATCCCGGCCCGATAGGCCTCCCGTCACGGTGCCGGGGCCAGGCGGCGCGCCACCGTAGCTCGTTAACGCCAGTCTACTGACTCTACGGCTACCGTACACTCACTGTCTTCCGTGCGCCTCGCTATCTCATTGAGCTGGCTCCGCTGCCTAGCTCTAGATCTCGACCGTTGCCCGATGTCTCGCCCTTGACTTTTCCCGGGGCATACTGGCCTGAGAATCCTCGTCAGCCACCCATCTATTATCCACCGCACCATTGTCTTCTCCATCGACAGTCGAGACCGACCGCTCCTAGAGTCCCTGAAAGGTTTATCTTGGGAATGGATCTGGAGATGTCGGCTCTGTCTTACTCGTCGCACATGGCCGACGCTTCCCTCCCACATAGACTCTCCGGCTATATGCTGTAGTCGCTGTGCGCACTACTCCCCTTCACTCTTACTTGATCGTCTCCTTCTTTATGTGCAATGCTGGGTTATGCTACGTGGACCGTCGGGTTTCCACCACAAAATCTCGCTCCACGAGACGTGACATCCGCGAACACCACGTATGTCTTAGGGACACGTGGGCTAGAACGCGCGCGAGAGCATGAATTCGGGTAGCTGTACGGTACGGGAGACGTTGAATTGTGTATACGTTGTGAGCGGCAGCATACCACTCGCGACGTCGGCCATGTGCGCTTGCATCCATAGTAGGCTGCGTGCGTGTTCCAGAGCCTCGACTTTGGTAACAAATGTGACGCTCAGCATGCATAGGCCTGGACCCTACTGGGAGATATGACAGACTACTAACCCGCTTGTCAAAACGCCGGTGAAGATAATGGAGACATAGGTTAGAGAACAACAGTGGTAGATCAGACGAGCTGATATCGATACGATCATATAGCAGAAAGTTTGCTCGCGTTCACGCCCGCGGATCCTTGGTCGCGCTCATCATGCCACAAACGACTGCTTCAGACAAGATCGCCTCGAAGGAGTATCTACTCCCCAACTTCGACGCGAACAAGCTCAAGATGGCTGAACTGCGGAATGTGCTCAATCTTCACGGGGTGGACTATTCTTCGTGCCGCACGAAGCCACAACTAGTTTTACTCTTTGACGCGGAGGTGCAAACTCAACATGGGCCATCACCGGTAGCCGGACGTGTAAGTCCATGTGTCCCTCCTGCTGAGCTGTCGATAAGCAAGTGGGAGCGGCCCTACGGGGTTTTCCTATATTGACGCATGCCATTGTCTGTATGTAGCACACACGATCTCGTTTGCCAACACCGTCACCTCGCACCCAAAATCAGCCTGTTGCTGGGACAAGCAGCCAATCGAGGCAGACAGGTTATACATTTGACAACGTTTTTCAAAGTGGCTCTCGACGTAGTGCTTCGCTCGAAGATCTGCTGCCGCCACTCAGATTCAAGGACCCGTCGCCACCACTTCAATTCGGACTTGACGAGTCCCGGAGGCGCGGCGTTGAGGGTGCCTCTCCTCGTTCCGGGAAGCGCTATGATGATAACGCTCGTTCGTCGAATCTTCGGGCGGCGGAGCTACTCCCTGTTCAAGACGAGCGTAATGGTGGCACGGATCGCTGCTGGGGGCCAACGGGATATACGTTTGACAATATTTTCCAGAATAGCTCTCGCCACACTGATCTCCCCGAGGTCACCCAACCGCTGAATCAAGGTGGTGGCAGAATCCAGGGTCGTCGCGCCGAGGGGGGCGTTGTCGATGCAGGAGCCCGGGGCGAACCCGGCGACTCTCAGCCTCTTCCGGCAAAGCGTGGTCCACGTCTTCAGTCGGAGACGATAACACCGAGGGGCAGCGAGTCTGTGATGCGGGAATTAGCTGTCGCTACCCTTGATGCCACCCGCGAGCTGCCTGACAAGATGATAGAAGCCTCGCGCACGAAAGAAGGAACAGCCTCAAGACGTAAGCGCGTCAAAGCCACTCGTCAGCAAGGTAATGGCGTCTCCATTCTTACCTGGAAACTCAGTGCACCCTCCTGGAAGGTATGGGTTCGTCGAGGTCTCTATGTCCTGTTGTTCGCAATGCTAGCTCTCCTTGGCCTATACCAAAGGGAATCTCAGGAGCTCGGGTCACGTCGTGTGCGCAGGGCACACGATGCTATCGTCGATGTCTTATCTCAGGAGCGGGGTCGACGGGCTTGTCGCATCCAAGCAGTAGCCTCTCACGCAACAGATCCCGCCGTTAGCGAGGCACGGCGTTGGGGGTGGCAGACTGATGTACTTCTGGGTGAGCTTGCGCGACGTTTACCTGTGAGTCGTGTCACCTACGTACCCCAAGCCCACGGTCATTGCTAACGCGCCATACTAGCATGATTTGGTCCCAGTTGCCAAGGAATTGTTAGAAGAAATGGTGTGGAATCCGCAGCCTTCCGGCGTCCTGCTAATTGAAAGAGACATGGAGTGAGTAGTTTCTTCGTGATGAAGGCATCCGGCTCATTGCAGTCGTCATTCAGTGGAACAACGTATGTTGCGCACAGCCAGACGCGACTGACGTGGCAATGTACACTCAAGCTCAATGCGGAACATGTATGGTCTCACCACAAATACAACATACTATGTCAGTTCGCTCAACAACCATTTGACGTTCGCACTGACGATCCTTCATTGGACCATAGTTTGTGTTGTGGTTCTATTTGGACTCGTATGGTTCCAGCGACGTCGGAGATTCGCGGTAGCCGAAGTGGAACAAGTTGCACAGATCGTGCGCGATGCCCTTGCGAGGTTGAAAGAACAAGCACGTATTCATGTGCACGACGCGGCCACTACACATCCGTCGTATCTGGTAGTAGTGCGTTTGCGCGACGAACTGCTCGAACATGAGCTTGCACTTTCCGAGCGGCAGCGGTTGTGGAGCCGGGTGGAACGGGTGGTCGAGACCAATACAAACGTGCGCATAACGCTTGAGGAGACACCTGATGGGGAGGAGATGATCGTTTGGAGGTGGCTAGGCTCTCTTTGAGTCTCAGTCTCGTCCCGCGGGCCTCCTGATAGCTGGAGTGTGTACATGGTACTGTGTCTCTTTACAACCGGTTCAGGAAGAATGTATCACATCTATCTATGTACGAGACTGCGAATGGTTGCTGAACGACCGTGTTGGGAAGGCTACAAAGGGGTTGCGTGACTGAATTGTCGTTGACGATCGCATGATGACAGCGTACGTACCTTCATGGCGTACATCAGGAAAAATTGATTTACCTTGACAAGGCTAGAATGGCCTTCTTAGCTGAGCAACTCCATCACAAGGCCATTCAAGCCTTTTTGGCCCAATCCCCTTGGCAACGTAAGTCCCTTTCATCAAAGCCTTGCCAATAAACTGCTTTGCTTGCACAAAAAGCAAAATGGTAGATCCTGCAGCTCTCAAGTAGCCAGTTTGGTAGCTTTTGCTTGCTTGATTGTCTAGCTTTCAATGTATGTTCTTGAGCATGGCTGAAGCTAACAATATATCCTCCAGCACTGCTTGTACATTGCCAATAATACCATTCTGGACATCACAGCTGCCCTGTATTTGGTTTCTCAAGTAGTAGATGGTTTGTAATTCACTCAGTTTCAGTCACACAATTTGTTATAGCCA